>CAAKHC010009366.1:3034-24324 GCA_901007825.1 Macroramphosus scolopax | reverse complement strand
CCTACGAAGCAAAGAGGAGGAAATGATGGTACAACTGGAATGAAACAGCCCAACCAGCCAGAGTTTCCGAAAGCTGAATAGGGAATGCTGAAATGAGCTCATCTTGGAAATATCTTGAAAACCTCAAAAAGACACTTCAACACTAGAAATATGAACAGTTTTTGTCATCCGAGCTTCGGTTATAACCACACTGCCTTTGGGAGGGCAGACTAATTTCTTCTTCTTTATAAGGAACAGAACCAGAATTACTATTGGGACTCTACGATGTGACCTGATCTCTAAGAAAAGCAGGTGTCCAATGGACTGAGAGCTGACTAATGTGCATTAGAGGAAGGCATAAGGAAGGTCTAATTAATAATATATACTTGTTTGACCAATAAAAAGAGGGAATTCTAGCAGGCTACAACAGGTGAGAGTTTTTAAATAAATCAATAACCGACTCTTCGTTTGTTCAACGAGAGTTCTGGGGAAAATTCACTGACATTCATTGAATGTTTAGCTTTTTAAAAACAAAGGTATATGCTTTAACTGAAATGCCATCATATCATGCCATTGTAAATAAGCACACGTTCATAAATTGCAAAAAGACAGGAAAAATGCAATGTTTACTTTTCCTGTAAGTCACGCTCTGCCCAGCTCCACTGCGTGACATTAATGCCACTTGACAATCTACTCGGCTCAAAAGTTCCCCTTAACAACAGAGCATTAGTGGACGCAGCCACACAGACCTAGATCTGCCAAACTCTCATTGGCTACTGGAATCACGCGAGAACTAAATGCAGGGCTCCTCTCTGCTCGACTGACTCTTTGACTCTGATAGCTTTTTGGTGCCACAGGGTGAAAACGTCCACCAAGGCTACCATCGCAGTCAATCCTGTGAAATTAAAGGCTGCAGCAAATATGTAGTTACACCTCCATTACTTTGCGCTCCTGGGAACTTGAAATATGTCATCAAGTCCATTTACGATAACAACAAAGTGAACATACAGTAAACTTATCCTGTGTCTGAGTAACAGGTTCCCCTCCCTGAAGGTCTGTAAGCAACTTTCCCACAATTCATCACTGCATTCTCAGCACGACAGATAACAAAAGAGGCCCCAACAAAGCGCTACTCGAATCGGGTTGCCATTCAGGTATTCTATTCTTTGCAACAGTGAGCTTCTTGTACAATGACACCTGCGAAAAACAACAGCATGAAAATAGTTCTTAATTTACCATTCAACAAAACCTATTGCTATAATTACTATTTTTCTTTAACCTTAATCAAACTTCTTTGCATATTTTAAAATACTTATTTATTATTTTATGACATCTACAGAGAGGACAGATGGTGTGAAGCTACCCTGTCCCATTTTAACAAAACGTATTGTAATTCTAACTGTTCAATATTGCATATCTGCTAACAAGGACTACATTTTCAGTCTTGAGCGGGAGACATAATTTATTCATTGTGCTAAAACTATAACAATTCGAATCATTATAACTAGCAGCCTGACAAAAGTCCTGAAGCTATGAACTCAGGCCGCAGAGATGTTGTTCAATGGATAAGATCCTAGCAGCTTAAGTTAGGTTTTCATAGCATCACTGACCATTCCCACCTGGCACACAGGTCGGATTTTGCACAACACTGGTCAACCCATTTAATACAAGTGAAGACCCTGCCTTTAAAACGTGGAGCCGTGAAATTTATCATCTTTATAACACAACCTTAACCTTGATGAGATATGTTAAAGACAGAACAAGGGTCGTAAGCACTTACCGGCATCATATTGGCAGCTCTGGCAGGTCAAAACTAGGGGTGCATCGGCAAACAGGCTTACGGCTCACCCACTAATCCTCGATGGCACCACCGTAGAATCAACCCAGACACACCTCGCCAGAGATGGGCTCTGGTTTCACTAATGTGACAACCAACTGGGCCTCAGTCCTCTCTGTGAACCAATACAGATGAGTTTTAGAGTGCTGTAAAATTAAACACTATTAGCTTTTTTACTAGTGATAACAAAGTCGCATCCAATGGTTACGAGCAAGAAAGAGACATTTAAATGGTCCAGGCGTGGCTCTATGCAGCTGCTGCTACAAACAAGCAGACGGTTAGCCAGCCTATGCTCGTTAAAAAACGCTAATTCGCGTCAAAAATATTGTTTAGTCTAGCTCATTATTATAAGAAAATCACACATCGAACATACATACCAGTGTCAGAGGCGGTTCATTGTTTCCCGGTCTAAAGCTTGGCTACGTTAGTGTTAAAGTCACGTAGCTAACAGAGCCAGCTGTCAGCCAGCCAGCTAACGTTCTCTCGGTAAGACGTTAGCAGTGCTAACTGGTTTCAGAGGCGGCTAAAGGATGCGATCTTTCCCCTCTCGTCGTTCCTTTCACACGCGTTGGTGGAACATCAACATGCGCTGTCGATGTGGTGCGTTCCAAGAAAACAAATATACAATATATCCAGACTGCCCGTTAACAGCTCGTTAATTTACAAACGTAGTGAATTATCGTTGGCTAGCTACCCAGGCTAGTTGAGGAAAATACAAATAGTTGTTGACCGCGGGAGGGGCGGGGCTACACCGCAGCAGCGAGAGTGTCACGTCAACGTGGAATGTGAAGAATCTAACGTCACTGCCTGTTAGTACGTTAGGACACCAGTTTATCAACCTCTGGTACAGATTTAGTCTTCATCAGCTGGCACAAATGGGCAAGGAACGACAGTTAATTATACTAAAAATGTATTTAAAAGATAGTTTTATATATTTGTCACTGTTATGGCTGATAGACGTTTCATGTGCGTTGCACATGAACAGTAGTTCCGTTATCGGACACATGCAAACAGAGCTGCACTTTACCATCATGATGGCGAGAAGAGGAAGATGGATCAAAGTCTTCGATGGAAAAAAAGATCCTGATATTGGCATGATTAACATAGTAGCATTCATCTGTAAAGCGCTTTATTTTTTTCTGCAATGCATTCATGTTAGCAATGAGCTTAGTATTAGCATGAGAAGTGCCTATAATGTTCGAGAAATGTTTATATCCGTCTGCAGCTATTAGTGCTAAAACTACATAAATAAATATATTATATTGAGTATTTCAATTTAAATATTTATTTAATAAAAATTTATTTTCCAAAATGTCCAATAATAAACACCCACCAAGACATTAGAACCTCATTGAGAACAAGTGAAAACTAACCCCAAAAGCCTAACCAGGGGTGAAGAGATTTTGAGAGGGCCTACTAAAGGAGGGAAGTCCCTCTAGGAAGATCAGTAGTCTGTTGTGCACAGAATAAAGGCTCATTCACATTTTCTGTCTATTTAAAATGAAAGCAATGGCATACAGATAGCTCCACAACAAGCAAGCCCTGCACCTGTGTGGTGTTACGTTATTGGTGTGGAGTGAGCTGACTCATTTTCATCATCATCATTTTTGTCACCTCTTCCTGGTTCCCCCGGGCAGAGGGTCTTCTTCTTTGACATGGTAGGTGACTTCCCTACCAGCACCAGTGTCTCTGTCTGGATCTCTATAATCACCATCACTGTCTCAGGAGCCGTGGGAGCTGTCTGAGTCGCTGTATGTGAACTCTTCCACCTCTCCTTTGAGTCACTTCACACTACTCTCTTCATCATCTTACTCTCTGCACTTCATCTCCAAAGAAGTGGTTTCTCCTCCACATGCTGGGTTATGTTAACCTCACAAGGTTGGCAGCCTCCCCACCAGGAGGAACATCATTCTTGTTGTCATCATTGTTATGAACATTATTTTCAATGTTGTTTTCATTGTTGCGGTCAGAGCCATTCAGTTCCTCCTCCAAATTTGTACTTAATTTCAGTTCAGCCTAACATTCCACCACTGCCAGGAAACCTGTTACCATTAGAGTTACATTAGTGACACCTAGTGGCTCAAAGGTGTAACTGTTTGGTAATGGATAACTTTCTATCTGAACAGTAAAATCAGTAATAATGGGATTTTGAGGGAGGAATGTCTTATCAGAGCAGAAATAGATAGTCTTTATTGTCGTTAATTCTGTTTTTTTCCTTCCAGTGTCTCTATTTGGACGTGTGTAAGTGCTAAAAAATATTTTTTTTTTTTACATTTGGAGCTATTGTCCCAAGTAACTATTAAACGCAAATACTGTGGGGGTATCATACGTGTATGCACACACTTGAGCAGACGTTTGTAAAGTGAGAGAAAGGACCAAGCAACAACTTTGTCAGAGATGCTCACATGTTTATTTTTGACACAAAGACAAACAGACAAATTTTGAAAATCTGTGATTTGTGCATGAATAGTGCAAAGCATATGTAGTGCGCTTCCTGAAAATACTGACGTCATATGGTAAAACTGTTCATCTAAATGCCTTCCTTTTTAAATTATTGACAAGTAATCAGTTTTCAAGGTAGTATCAAGAAAATAAATATCCTTATGACATTTGATGGGAAAATGACACTATTACATCAGTATTTTTTCCCCACCTTCGTCCAACCCTGAATCAACAAGCAGCAAAGTTTTTCACTTTATTGACAGACATAAAAAGGCAAGTTGTGCTGACACCTGGTTTAAAATTGCACATATGAAGTGAGGCAGCAACTTCAGAAAACTCTTCACCTGACCCTGCCTTGCGACTTCAACATATAGAGCACTTTGTCTACCTGAAACAGAGCACAAGGAGGAGCTCATTCAGTACCCACAGTTGGGACGGTCACAAGAAACTTTAAAAAAGTGTTATACTGTATCACTCACTGTGATGAACCAGTGAGACTTCGGCCCGTAGTGAAGCTGCGACTTGAAGTTCATCTTACTAGCTGGAGCCATCGCATGGAGGTGAAGGTGGGGAACAGATGTGAATGGAGGCAGATGGAAGCCCAGCCTCCACAAAAGGGAAAAAAAAATTCATGTGAAAGATTTGAACAAATTCCCGCTGATAATGAGGTCCATAATAATACCGAAGTAACAAAATCATGATGACAGTTTGAGCTCAGTGTGAATAAGTGCTTTGTCCAGTCTGCCCCAAGACAAACAGCCAACAACTGTTATCATACTTGTTTTCTGAATGGAGTTCGGATCAGATTCAGGTTCAGATGAGGAAACGAACAAAAGAAAAAAGGAAACAAACAAGGGCAAACTAAAATGCGAAGACTCTGATTTGTCCGTTCTGGTCTACTGTTGATGCAACATGACGGGCTACATGGACTATATATGCAGATATAAAAGGCTCATAGTTATGAATATTATATTCCATTTCTACTAGATCCCTCTTAGTGACACACTGTTAACGTTGATACTATCAACGACAACTGTCATGTGATGTAAAATGACTTACCTGACATCGTCGAGGTTCTTGACCTTATTTTTCTCTAACACGTTCCTTCCCATCGCTTCCATCCGCTCCACTATTAACAAACAAATCACATAGGTCATACAATGTAAGACTCAGCAGTATATTTGATGGACAGCAACATATCCATTCAGTATAATTCAGGTATTACGAGATAATAAGTCGATAGTCCCGTTTTCTGTGTTTTATAAGAAGAGGAACGTTTACTCATCAATTTGTGCAACAAAGTTGAAATCTCAGAAGATGTTTACTGGTTACTAATACAATGGAAGTAGCTGTGAAGGGCTTTATGGTGACATTATCTCCAAAAAAGAGATACAACTTTGGTTTCATTGAAAAATATAAACAAGAACATAAAGCTCCCCTGGTTGTGGGTCTGTTCAATCATTCATAGTGACTGGAGCAGTGTTATTAATGGACAGTAACATAAAGACATTAAGGCTTGTTTCTCACAGTTAAGTGTCAAACTTGTGACTCCTATAATCAATATAAGTCTGATGACTCACCTCAACCTAGAACTAGGTTACTACCAGTACTTGTGTCTGGGAAATGCAAGCCCCAATAGTAAAAATACGACAAGAGTAAAAACCCTCCGCCAAATTTCATGTAAAATAATGCTGCTTTTTCTCCAAGTTGATGATCTGCACCAGATTTTAAAAGTTTCTTCCTTGGCCCAATGCTGCATCCATCCGACAAGTTCGGTTTAGTTTTTCGGCCTGGTAATTTCTGTGTAATTCTGCCAACAGACAGGCGAACAAACCAACCAATGCCTTTAAGGAAGTAATAAGATTCACCGAGGGGGATACTGTCCTCCTGGAGAGTTGTGCAGTTCGCGATATGCCTCCTGGGAATAACAAGGTAATGATGCGCAGCACCTGGCTTCAGGTCCCGGAAACAAACCAGCTCGTCATCCTGTACGGAGACAAGTCAGTCAGAGGGAAGGAATTTAGTTTATAAAGAATAATACCAAGGAGTCTCTACTTACACTCAGCAAGATTTCTGTGTCAGTCTGGTTCTCTGCTATTTGACAGAAGGGACATTCTTCTTTCCCAGAATCGTCCTGAGTTCCCATTTATTTGTTTTTCAAGTTTTGTCTTTGGTTTACAAGACCGCATAAGTGACACAAACACGGGGATAATGTCTGGGCGTGTCTGCTTTCGGACAGTCAGGATAATCAGTCGGTGGCCGAGCGAATCGAACCGGTCTGCTGCTGCGTTCATAGGTCCTCGTAATGTCCAGTCTCCAAATAAGCGTGACCAACTCAAAGGTCAATGGTCGCTGTTAGGTAAGATTGATTGTACCCACTAACCACAGTCGAGCAAAGGCTTCTTGTGCTTTTGTCTGACATAGTATGAAACAAATGAATATACACAACTGAAAAATAATGTTTAATATGCACATAAAAAAGTATAATAGTTTCTTTCACATTTTGTTCTACAGCCATATACACAACTGTCCACAGCAAACTAAGAAAACACAAAAACAATGGATACCAAATAAAAAATCTTTTTTTCATAAATATTAAATTAAATCTTATTTAATTATTAAATGTTATTCATATGTTGTATTCAATGTTCATCAATTTTAACAATGGCTATTATCTGTTTTTGCTAATGAACTCTTAGTACAGCACATGCTATTGCTCATAAATACATTGCGTATGCACATAAATAAATGCCCACAAGTTAAACGCGTATACAAATGTGCAGAATACAGCGACATAACTGTATTGTGCCAATAATTGGATTGCATTAATTCCTCTGCAATGATGTCATTGCTATGGCCACCCTAATAAGTTTATCTGCTTCATGATCTCATTTTCCGTCTCTTTTCCATCGCCAGTTTTTAATGTTGTCATCAGTCTTGCTAGTTCCAGGACTCTTTGTTGCTCCTTCACTATTATCCGGCCTGGATTGCAGAAATGTCATGCAGCTTCTCAGAAGACAATGGACAGGGGGATCAATATCTTTTAGTTTCATCTGAAGATCATTTACCTACAAAGAAATTTTTTATTTTTTTATTAAAAACAACATGAAATTTGCATAGCAGAAAGAGGTGAATAAGGAGGACGAATCACAATGTTTAGCCAGTTGGGTAATGTTATTAAACATATTACAGGCATGAATCAGAAGGTTACCGGGGTCCATGACCAAGTTACTGAACCCCTAATTGCTAATGTGTCATCAGTGTATGAATGTGTGTGAATGTGTTCCTTATTTCCAAGTACTCACTTTAATAAAACTTGTGGTTCTTGGAAGGAACTTATATAACTGGTACTCAGAGATTTCGCTGGCAGGGGCGAGAACATGCAGGTGGAGATGATGTACTGAGATGTAGGGCGGTAGATGGAACCCCAGCCTGTGGAGGAAAATACATGAAAACCAAACTGAGGTGCGGTTTTAGAATTTGTAGTTATTCAGCAAGTAACAACCTCAGATGATTGACAGCTTGTGTATGTACACCCCTCCTGACAACTTTAAAGCGGCATGTAAGACTCCCTTTTTTTCCTCCTTCAACCTCATCTTCTGTTCATCACCTCTGCCATGACATTCATACTATAAAAGTAATTGAACTACTCCAACTTCCCTGGAAAGTCTTTTACTTGTAGATACTGTAAATGTTTTTCTAGTGTCAAACATCTGTCTGAACATGCTTGAGAGGAGGCGGACTCTCCTCTCTAGGTGGGACTACCTTATGTCCGTCATATCAGTGATCCCCAGGTCGTGTAGTACTGCTTTCCCCATTTCAGCCATCTGGTAAACTGTCAAGTACATGACTTAGTTATTTCACAGTTAAACAGTAAAACATAAAATCTGTGCAGTACAGAGGAATCATGAGGTACTACAGTAAATACAAACATGAAAGTAGTTTTAATAACAAAAGCAACAGTAACTAACATGAGTCGTATATTTAGACTAGTTTCATCATTTTTTAATGCTGCAAAGTCTGTTATTGTCATAAGCCCTCAAAATCCATCTACATCAGAGTCCACTTCTTGGACAAAGTGTCGCAGGGAATTATAACGCTCTTCTTGGTCCCTGTGTACAGTTAGTGGAAGTAGTAATATTTGCAGTAGATGTTGGCACTGATTCTTCCTCCGACTGACCCAGGTTGATGTGTCCTCTGTGCAGGGAGAGGCAGCTGACTATGTGCTGTGTGGGAACAACCAGGTAGTGATGAGGAGCAGCAGGGAATATGTCCTGGAAACACACCAGCTCCTTGCTCTGTTGGACGGAAAGGCAGTATCAAAGAGGCGGAACTGATTAGAAACACACATAAATTCGGTACATTCTGTTTACATTTACTAAACCATTGCATCATTACATTTACTATGGATTGCAGACCAAAGTATCGAACCGAATCACATTGTGGCAAATCTCTTAAAAAAAAGTCATTCTTTTTTTTGTATCTTGATTTACGTCACTTGAACGCAACATCGTGCAAGATAATATTCTCTGTAAAAAGGTCGTGTGAATGGAAGAAGGTGAGTAAAGGTACTTTGTGATAACTTCTTGTTTTGTCAAAGAGGAACACTACACATTGTTATACGTTGATATTGTAGCAACCTGTGCAGATGGGGAGTCAGCCCTTCGTCGCTCAGCTCCCTGTCAATCAAAGAGGTGGGCGGGCCCTCTGGAGCTCGGGGTTTTCCGGCTGTGTTCGTGTGTGTGTGGTCGCTCGGTAACAAGAGTTTCTGCGAAGTTCTACTGAAGTTTCAGTGTCTGTTAGATGAACGTTCCGGCTGACACCTACATCTACATCTTGGTCTTCATTTCGCCTGGGAACGCTACAATATGTTATGTACTAAGCTGTGATAACTTAAGTCGATTTAAAAAGAAAAAAAAAAGAAGTTAGCAATGTAATTAAATCTGTTTGAAAAAGGTTTTTATTAAATTAAATATTAGGAACACCTGTCAGAGTGACGTATTACAGTTGAAGAGCAACATGAATTACAGCCTCCAAAATTAACATCGCTCTCTAATAGATTCAATAAAACTTAACATTATAATATTCACGAAGGGACGATTTAAAGCAGGGTTGTTGTATTTTACTACATTACAGATGCCTGGTTGTACTTTATAAATAGTTCAGTGATATGTCACATGACCGCTGACCGGAATCTGTAACAGGACTCGTTTTGTTTCCAGGTGTGTGTTAATCTCTTGTTCCTGTTAGCTCACTTGCTAAAGTAACAAGTCGAAAGCTGTGATCGGTTCATAATAACACTTATATTCATATAAAGATGTGTTTAAGGAAGCATACTATACATTTCTCAACACCGTGAACACACGATATCAGGAGTTAAATTATCTTACCTTTCGAATCACTTTCGCGTCTTTGTCTTGACCTTCCGCGATTAAACAGAAAATACAAGTTTCAACACTTTCTTGGTCTCCTGCCATTATTTAGAAACAGCATTTAAAGTTGTTCCTTCCTCACCGGATCGATTCCAGGTGATGACAGAAGCAACACACAGCCCGTCTATGATCGTGACGACACATTACGGTAACCGGATGTCAGTCACATGCATTTCAGAATAAAATGAAACTTGGCAGTAACTTTCAATAAAGTTTACTTATTTAAAATTAATCTTTACATCTAACTCCTTTATAAAACAGATCGGTCTTTGTTAAGGTTTGTGACTTTGACTTTACTATTTATCTAAATAGTATGACGAGTCTTTAAAATACTTCAAAGGAATACATTTTAGATTCCTACGATAAACCTTTTAAACTCGCCTCCAACTAGCAAGAAGACACCAAGGAGTTTCCATTTTTAATAGATGTATATATTTAACATTTATTCAGGTTTAAATGTGGTTGCAATAACAACACAATAAATAGATCTGTAGTGATGTCACAGGACACAGCAGAGTCACAAGAAATAATACTTAGTTCACAGTCACGACACTGAAGAGAAAGTAAGCGGATTTTTCACATGAAGCGATAACTGGTGATGGTGAAGAGTGCGGCAGGTATCATAACAAGGGTGTCAAACATTTGCAGAGGTGCATATTCATGCTACAAGGCCGTGTCAGATACACAGGATATGGATGAGTATTTCTTTTGCGTGTTAGTGGATATGAATTTTGAAGTTAATGGCATAATAGAGTGCGATACGACCAACAGATTATCCCTTTCTCCCATCCTTTTTAAGTGAAGCAGAGGCTGACCTGCGGTTGGACAGGGCGGCTTCCCTCTTCTAGTGGTGATCAAACAACATTCAGTAACACTTTTACATGTAAGAGATGCCTAATTACGCAGGTCCAGAATAAAGCATGGGCGGCCTATTAAACCTGCAGGTGCAAAGTGACATCTTCTATACCTCTGCTGGCTCTAACTCGCGAAACAACCACAGCAAAATAGATAAAATAAGTCAGCATTTAGATATGAATTCAATACTGAGAGGTTCCTCCGTCTCGTCTAGTGCTTGTCTGGTAATGTCAGATCTCTCAACGGCTCCAATCATGAAACAGAAATATTAAACGCAACATATTCTATAAAAGTTCAACAAGTTTAAAAAAAAAAAAAACATTCTTTTTTAAAAACAGAATGTCAAAATAAAAAGCAAAAAATTAAAAAAATAATCTAAAAACATTCTATAAAAAGATAGTGAACAAATATGAAATCAAAAGAACATATTTGGTCGTTGCAAACGTTCTGCTCGCGTGTTTCCTGGTATCGGCGCTTGTTTTTGGATTCGGACGAGGAATAAAAACATCACGTGGCTATAATGGCGAAATGCTACTTGACATTCTCGTTCATTCGGTCTAAAACTCGATATAAGAAAACAAGACGGACTTCAGAGGAAGTGCAACACTTGTAAACAACAATTCCAGCATTTTAAGTTAATTTCATGCTGATGGATCACGCAAATCTCAAACTCTCATAGTTCCATTTCCTTCAGGCTCGTCTTAAAAAAAAAAAAAAAAATCTTCACGGTTATCAGTTCAAGACCCTGCATATCCCCAAACATACAAATTACATCAGCCGTTACTGCCGCAGTAACACACATACAGCATGGTGGGACACTTTAATCTTTCATGATTTAAAACCGGCTCTTTTTTTTTTTTTTAGATAACCTCAGCAGTAACATCAGCAGGAGCTTCTACAGCCCTCAACGGCCAAAAAGCAGCCTCCCTCTTCTCCCGTCCCCACTCATAAGCTTATACGGTGGTAAGGCATGCTGGGAAAGCTGGAGACGTGGTGGGATATCTAAGGCAACCAATGAAATGACCACTCATTTAGAAACCAGACACGTATCTACCTGCTGGCTCAGAGCATCAACACAGCAGTCGAGGTCCAACAATCGCTGATAACACGTCTTCTGGATACGAGTAACGTATCTTTTCTCCCTCACAGGACATTTAGTGTCATTTCAGGCAGCTCGGTTTACCTCCCCAGTGGTGCATTACAGACTTGGGGGTGTTTGAGGGTTTGGGTCGTGGAGCGGAGCAGATAGTGAATATAGAGAAGTAGCTGAAGCCGACGCGGCTACTCGAAGGTCCAGACCTCCAGACTGTGGACGGTGAAGTCCTGCCGGGTGGAGAGCGGCTGGTTGTTGAAAGTGGCACATTTGGTGGTGGTGCCTCTGTACAGCTCGGCATCAAGCCACAAACCCAGCTGACCACTGCAGAGGAGAGACAGGTAGGGGGGGTTATGAGACACAACGGAAGGAAGTAACAGGTCTGTTGTACTTGATGGGAAACAAGGAAATAAAGTGATGTACTTACCCTCCTCCTCCCATCTGCAGAGAGTCCATATTGCCTTTCACAAAGTAAGAATTGTCCCCTGTCCAGCGGTACACCTGGAAACGGACAGCAAGTGATGTCTGAATTTGCCATTTGATGACAAAAAGATGAACATTGCCACTGCTAAAATCAGTTCAGCACAAACCTGGATCTCAGGACAGAAGCTGTAGAGGAACGTCTCTCCTGTGCCGTAGCAGTGTTCGCTCACTCTGAAGGGATGAGTCGAGAACGCACCAAATATCTGTGATACAAAAAATTCCCTTCAAACCAGTATCAACACATCTGAGTCTTTCCTGCTCTGATGTTCTCTAAATGTACATGTGTGTGTGGCCTGTATCTACCTGGTTGTCCGTGTCTTTAATAACCAGCAGCACCGGACTGTCCACATCTACCAGATTCCTGTACAGCGTCTTGAGGCTGGTGCCGTGTTCCACAGTGCTGTAGGCGAGTCTCCACGGGTAACCCTGCACACGGGCCGGCAAGCGACAGGCCAGCTGGACGACGGACAGGCGATCAGATCAGGAAGCAAATTCATGCAAGAATGTTTTTTTTTACGTGATTGAGAAATACAGATTCTGGAAAATGCACCTTCTCGATGTGCGTGTCCTGCATCAGATTGCTGTCTTTACCCAGGATGGGCAGCCCGTCCACGGACAAGTCTTCCTCACAGCTGCCCGAACTCTGCCGCCGCTTAGCTTCATCAACAGTGATGATCTGAGAGAAAAAAAAAAATATGGAGCAAATTATTACGATAGATAAACTGGAGTCAATGTATTTGGATTCAAATATACCTTCCTCTAGCCTAGAGAGAAGTTCATTTGATTGCAAAGTGTTGTATATTAACAGACTGCTGTAAAACATGAAAGCAGCTTGAGATCATCAGAGTTCCTCAATGGTTACAGAAAGTAACACTTCCTCTTTCTACTGTAGAGGGGGAAGATCATCATAAAGCTGACCTCTGTATTTATAACCTCAACCTCCATCCATCAAGCTGTGAGTGACTACAAGCAGAGTTTACTCCGTGACAAAGTGGCAGTGGGGTAAACAGCCCTCGGCCTCATCATGTTCAGCTTGGGAGCAGCTGCCGAGTCAAGCGCAACACCTAGTAATCAAATTCAGGGAACCCTCAATTGCTTCTCTCCCTCCATCACGAGAGACTATTTTCCCACTAATCTCACCTCCCAGCTGCAGGACGCGGGGTCACTGAAGAAGTTGTCGATCATGTCGAGCTCGTCTTTCTCCACCACGACGAAGCCCTGCTCTCTCGCCTCCTTTCCGTACACATCGGGAGACCACTGAACAAAAAATGCGTACAAATGGTCCACTCTGGAAGAACACACACAACAGTACAGTATGTTAATGGGGTTAAAAGTGCACTGCTTACTCTCACACACACACACACACACACACACCACTGCTGTTTAAGCCTAGCATACTAGGAGGCTCATGTGTGCACAAGTTTCGGATTAGTTGGATTTCAGCACAACAAAGTCATCATCCTACCTCTCTTTCGGTACGGCAAACCAGTACTCCGGCTGCTTTCCCACACCCCCGAATGAGTGTGCGGGACTCGGGGTGACCCCAGTGGAGAAGGACTTCCTCATTGGCTTTCCCACTTTGAAGCAGAGGAACATCGGTGGGTTTTTACTCTTCTCCTCTGATGAGAAAAGCATGTCTATAGAGAACGGGGGGAGAAGCACGAAGAGAGTTTAGTTAGGAGCACTGCTTTCCTCTATTATAGCAGCCGACTGTGGCCCCGAATCACACGACCTCTCTGAACATGGATTTCAAATATCTAGTTTAAAATAGATGAAGAATTGCTACCTTCAATTGGAGCCTGCATCCTCTGCAGCAGCCACGACTTCACCTCGGCCTCATAGGTTTTCTTCCGTCTCTCCTCCTCGCTGAGTTCGACCCTCTTCGCCGGTCCGTCCGAGCTTCGTCTCTTAGGAGTGGAACTCCCACAAACCTCTGAAGCCTCCTTCAAGCTCAGCTTCCTGTTTTGGTCCACTAATGTGCTGATTCTTTTATCACCCGCAGCGGTAAGCAGCTCTTCGGTCCCTTTAGGTTCCATATCTTTGGTTTCATCTTGGATTGTACGTTTGTCGCCCTGTTTTTCAGTCTCTGAGGATGATTGGATGGACTCGCCTTCTTCAATAGAGCTGTTCTGAGCTAAACCTTCATCCTCATCGTCATCTAGCTTCCCTTTAGTTTGACAAAGCGTCGACTTGTCCTGGAGGTCTCCCCTGCTGGGGCAGCTCGGTCCGAGCAGGTCCTGTTGGTCCCTGCCGACAATGCCGGGTGTTCTGAAGGATGTTCCCTCTGCCTCCTCCCTGCTCCAGTTGACGGTCGGCTCCAGCTCGGTGAATCCTTCATCTGACGGAGACTTCTCTGTCTGATCGCCCTCTGTGCTCCCTGGGATTAACCAATGAAGATCAATTCCGGGCTTCAGATGATGATCATGTATTTACTAATAGTATTTTCTCATACTTGAGAAGCTGAAACCAAGAAGTTATTATTCAAGTAAACACTTTGTAGCTTAAGTTTGTGCTTCATGATGAACCATTAGACATCCTACTAGTTTCGGAGAGGGCTGATTCGATGTCGTCCAAGATGATGGGTTGCTTCGGGTCCAGAGCTTCATAGCGGCTGAAGGGGTTCAGGTCCCGCTCTGACGGCAGCCGCTCCCACTCGCCGGGCCTGTACACAGGACACAGATCCTGGGGTAGGTCTCTGTGGGGTCACATGGGGGGGGGGCACCACACATACCGCACAGGAAATGAGGTGAAAATGAAAAAGGGGAAAAAAGAAATAAAAAAAAAGAAAGGGTTCCAACAGAAATAATACATGAAGAGAATAAAACAACATGTGATGTAAAACAAGAAAATAATCTGAAATAGAATAATGAAGGACAAATAAAAACCTCCCCGACTCTAATAATACCTTAATCTGTTGCCGGGCAGACCAGGTGACTGTGTGTGTGATGTATATTATGTTAGGGGGAAAAAAAAAAAACATGCACGCGACCCAAAAAATGTGAAGAATTCATAAATAAAAGTTATAAGGTTTAAAAAAAAAAAAGAAAAAAGAAATGAAAACCTTATAGGACAAACAAAGGTCGGCATGTATGCGAGTCTCAGAGGTGTGAATGAGGCGACAGTAGAGTTTATTGTAAGACAACAACATGATAAAGAGAGACTGGAAGAAGAACAGGAAAGGAGGAAATCATCGCCGAGGGCTGAAAGGAAAGTTAGAGAAGAAGGAAATAAGGAAAGTGGGACGTTTAGGATCTCTTACGACGGCAGGGCGTCCTTGAGCTTCATGCGTGACACATCGTCGTACAACGCGACAGAGACGACCTCCCCCATGGGGCAGATGAGACCGTACTCCTCGCAGCCGTGCTCGATGACCAGGGGATCCGACTTGTGGGGGTCAAACATGATGTTGTTGGGGGTCACGATCAGCACGCCTCCCACCACTCCCTGCGAGGGTGAAATGACACAGGGAGAGAGCGGTGATGTGCATCGAGGTGGAAAAATATACTCACAAGAGCAGATACAAATAAATCATTATATGTGCAGAGAGTTTTTCCTGAATAGGTTTATTTATTCAGGGACCTTTTTTTTTTTTTCAATAAATTGAAATGATCTTTCCAGGCGGTAAATTTTCATAACCAAACATTCTTTCTGGCTTTATCGTTCCAACACTTCTCCAGGCCTGGAAATTTCTTTTTAAAACTTTTCCAGGTTTCCTCATGAGCATGTAAACCCTACAGTACAAATAAGTTATGTAACTACCCAGTGTACCAAAAAAACAACAACCCCATGACGATGAACTGATTCATTTGTTCACCGATAACTTTAACACTCATATCAAACCATCTTTTCGGAGCTTCTCACCATTCCATCCGTGAAGTATTTGCAGCTCATCTTGATGAATTTAACCGTTGCCGGGCTCTCATCCTCTGAATTTGGGGAGAGCTCACGCCGGATGGACCTTGCTGACCTGCAGTTTGGGACGCCACCCTGAGGGAAGACGCAGTCAGATCAGACATCTGTCTTTGTCTATCTTTAGTGCAGATGTGATGTAGATGTACGATGTATAAACACATGTATAGAAGACATATCCCCTTTAATATGAGGTCAGGTGTGGAAGCTATTTCAGGCTTGAAGAACCAAGTTCTACTTACATGTGATGCCTCCTCAGTTGAACCGTTTCTGAGGGACGGATCAGAGGAGTTTAGAGACTTCACGTCTGTTTCTGACTGGCTCACATCAGGGACAAACAGCTTCTGTAACCGCGATGGTGAGCCGACTGTAAGCTAGCAGATATGAGGAGAATGATGCAGCACAGTGTAGCGACGTTCTCACCTGACCAGGGTAGACACTATGAGAGTAGAGCTTGTTGAGCTGGACCAGTTTGTTTGGGGTGATGTTGAACTTGAGCGCGATGCTGTTGAGGGTATCATCGGGCCCCACCTGTAACAAGACATCAGCTCCCGTGTGTTTAATGTGTCCCTGAAGACTTGTTAATGTGCACAGCTCAAAATACTACATGACGCAATCACGACCTTCCTGCTTGTTAGTCAGCAGCAAGTCACTGCAGGGCGTTTTCACTGGAGTGTTACTCACGATGAACTCCACCGTCCCCGGCGGCCTCCTCTTCTCCCTCTTTGGCGGATTCTTACTTTTACAGACATCATCTGAGAAAGAAACAAGAATTTTTTTTATAATTTTACAGCCAAAGGAGAGTAGATAAGAATAATCAGTAATAATAAATCGCAGAATGAATAGGTGTCTTTGTCTCAAAAGATGCTTACGCAAATACTCCAGTAGATAACTTGAATAATTTAATCTTCAAATAACGTTTTGAAAAGTGGAGGTGGTCTCTGGGAACTGCACAATTACACAATCTCATGATCAGATTATCTATTTTGAATCGAGAATACAACACAACACCTGCTTCTTTAGACAGTGTTGCATGATGGGTTGTTTGTAGCCTTTAAATAAAGGTACAATTTGTAGTAATCTGAACAAGCCAGAACCTCGTATTTCACAGACCAACAGGGGGCAGCATATTATCAGAATGTTGGGGTGCTTCAACCCTGTTGTAAGAGAGAAGTGGGCTAAATTCCTTAGAATACCAGTTGATTTAGATTCCAACCATCTTCTATGGTCAGAACCTTTGGCTGGTGGCCAAAACAATGGAATTCGGGAGTTGGGTGACATCCAAAAGGAGCTCAGGGTTGAGCTCTACAGCGACTTCCTTTGGCTTCTCGAGGTATAAAGAGGTATCACTAGATGGGGTAGACTGGCGCCAACTTATTCGAACTTCTACAATTTGTACCTTTAATGTCGCTAGGCTAGCAAGCTAACTTTTATCCAGGGTAGTTTAGAGTTAGTTAGCCTTAAGAGTGACCTGTTAGATCGTGTTTAACCTGCAGGAATATCATCAGGGCCAAAACACTCCCTAGCGATTTTTTTTTAACATTATCCCGTCCATCTTTTTCAGCTCAGCTGTACGTTCCAGGAGAGACTGACCTCTGGTGGCGAGTGCTGTGTACTACAATACACCATCTCAATGCAGCATCTCTAACAGTTTTATAGACATATTTATATCACGCTAACCTACTACCTGTAATATTTTTGTTTGAATTTTGTAGTCAAGTTTCTGCAATATACTGGAATAAAGACGCAAATTACACTTTTAATTATTTGAGTAAAACTGACAACACAATGATTCAGACATCAAACAGGAAATCATAAACAAAGAATCTTTTTTTAATATCCCTCAGTTAACTGTCTTTGGATTCAGTACCAGTGGTTGTTTGGCTCCGGTTGTTATCTAAACTCCCAACACTGTCCCACACATACCGAAGCATTTATGAACACACATACTATTTGACCCTTGTATTCGACAGAAAAGGTCCACAGTCAGCATTTTCTTCTCGCCAAGCACACAGAAGCCATTAGCACACCACTCTGTGACCCCCCCTCATTATACCGCTGCCCCCTTCCTTGGAAACTGAGGCGCATGACGAAGCATTAGACAGCCCGACTCCAGCTGTGTCTGCTCAGCATCCAACACAAGACTACTTCTGTTTAGGAACTGGGGCTAATTAACTGGGCTCATGATTAGTAACACACTGTGAATCATTTTCCTTTAGCTGAGAGAACAAAGTGAATAGTTGTATTTTTAGGCTTTATTGGAAGAATTATTATGTAGCATTGATGTGATGAGCTTCAAGCAACAATAATGTGGTCTTGTTAAAAGACAGAGTTTACACAGCTGCTGATCTATTGCATGTTTTGTATAACTAGGATCCATCATCACTGTCAATATGCTGCTTTTTATTATGAAAGCTGAAAAGCTTTGATTATAACAGCACAATGGTTGCTTATATTATGACCATGCCAGCAGGAGGGAATGAGTTTGTTGCTTGGTTAATCTATGACCATCGATCAATTTAGACAAATGTCTTTTTTAAGAAAGTCTAAATTTAAACAAAAAAAAAGTCTGTGTGTTGAATGTTTGATTTGTTCTGGTTTAGTTTAAATATTTCATCATTTTTTCCGTCCGATTGTTTTCAGCTGTGTACGGTGAGCACTGCTGCAGAATGCTGAAATATTTAATTTCACATAAAGTTTATTGATAAATTATTAAAGGGGTGGAACTTGACGAGTGTACACTATTTCCAACTCTTTCCCGGACATGTACTATGTATTCATGAAGTCATTGTGGGTCTACTGTTTGTTTGCTGCGGATTTCATCAGTTATAATGTGGTACCTTTTATTCCCTTTTTTTCATTTGAATTAGAAATATCAAATTCATCCACGCCATATTTACTTCAAAGATGTTCTCTTGTCAACTAGTTTTATCATATTTAAAGTTTCTATTTCGATTTAACACCGGAATCAACTGCTGGTTTTCACAGGCTTTGTGCTTAAATCAGCAACTGTAGAACAGCACAGAACAGGATAAAGGTTACACAGCTTCCTGTTTAGAAAGGATGACATGATCTAACAGTGAATGGGTCCAGATGCACATGATCCTCGTGTTGCACATCTGTAAATCTGAGCATGAGGCTGAGCTGCAGGCCTTACCTGAGCCTGCAGGTGTCTTTACTGTCGTTCTCTGTAGCTCTGCCTTCTTGTGGGGGTCGCTGTCATTTGGGATGTCTGGACAGGAGATGACTGCCGGGCTCTGCTCATTCGCATTCTTCTCCGTTTGGCTCTGCTTGAGCTGTCTCCGCCTCTTCAGCCTGACGGGATGCCAGAGGAGAAAACACTCCCTCGTTAACTGTACAGTATGTGATCTCTGCGATTAAAGGGGTTCTACATCAAAACAATAACAGAAGACGATGATGTTGTGAAGTTGCAGGCGATCGTGGAAGCTGCTAAACAACCACGGTTGAATCTGTCGTGACTCAGGCATAATAAATGATCTCTGATAAGATCATTTATTATGCTACGAACACACACTTTCTCTTTCCTCACTGTCCCGCTCTCTCAGCATTGGGATCAGTATTATTTATGAGGAAGCGCACATGCCTATACATGAGGTTACATGAACAGCAAACAGTGCTGAGGTCGCACAGTGTGCAGGACCTACAGATTAGTGGTGCACTTAATGATAATGCACATTAAAGAAAAGAAAAGATCGTAAAGATTTATCCATTATACAGTGGATATATATTTTTCGTACTTGAGCGATGGAGGGTGATTATTCCCTGTACAGCCCTGAGCAAAGGAAGAGTGATGAAAAACAAAAAGAGAAGTGTCTAAAGTGTTCCAAGTGCCTTAATGGAAAGAAGAGTGGGTCAATAAGGGTGCAGACAGACGGAGCTCAGGCCTCTCCCACAGCCTCGGGTCACTTTCCTTCTCTAACTGATGTGGTGCACATTTGTTATTGAACTCAGGAATCCGCAGATACATTCTCAACAACACCATCTGTTTTCACTCTCGGGTATTTCTCAGGGATAACTTGTGGGTAAGATTCAACGTGTAACGGTTGCGAAACAAAGATTCACCGGCCTGATTGCACCACCGGCATGTACTGCTGGATTATTATTTGTTGTTGGATTACAACATAAACAGTGTTTTGTGTGAAAGCCAAATCTCGGTTCCATAACCTTTGCTGCTCGATTCCTCAGTTCTGCAACTGCGGTCATGGTGTTGTGTCAGTTCTTTCAACAGCCATACAAGTGAATGATTAATTACAAGGCAGCAGTCGACTCATGTGGGTTTCCATTTCTGCCTGCAGCTCCTTAAATGCACAGTATGTAATTTCTGCCACTAATGGTCTGTCTTTCAAATCAATTGCATTGTGAAGTAGGGCGGTGATCGAGGGAGTGTTGTCCTCGTTGCTTAACAACCAGCGCTGATGAATCTGACGCTAACATTAGCTAATGTAACTGCTACCCATTTAGCTAATGTAGCTAATAGTATATGGTGAATTCAAGCTAGGGGTAGCACAGTGCTGTTATCTGTAGTCCACTTATTGGTGCCATTTGGTGCCAGTAGCAGGGAAGCTGCATGTTGTATCCTCAGCTTCACCGGGAGATAAGGACAATTTTCCTTCCTGATATGTTCACCGTTCACGCTGCATCTTTCCACTGGTGTTCTGCCTCTCACTTACACAGATTACACAGAAAAATACTGCACACCATTATCTGTACTGTCCTGCGCAATTATGTTCTAGCCCTCACTTACGGTGCTTTGGGTAGTGACCGAAAGCTTAGGACTGCGGATACAAGCTGCCGAAGAGACTTTCCTCAGTAGGGTTTCTGGGCTTTGAGATAAGGCACAGAGCTCAGACATCCAGAATAAGCTTGGAGCAGCTGCTCATTCGTACTAAAAAGGGACTCACTATCAACTCTTGAGGTACTAAGTTGTATTACTAGAAGAGACCAACTGGCATTAGGTCGTTCGGAATCCTTCAAATTGTACCTTTAAAGTGCTGCAAATTCTTTAAGTCTCCCAATGGCTTAGGTCCAAAATACTCCTCCTCGGATAAACGTCATCATCACCAGGCTGCTAACTGTCCCCAGTGTGTGATAACGAAACAAAGACGACAGGCTGCATTTACTCACTGCGCACCACAGTGCTGGGAAAAACTTCCAAAGGATAGACGTCTTTATCTTCCTGTGAATACCTATTTAAAACTTGTATTTTGTGTAACGAGTTGAATTAAATTACAAGCACTGA
>CAAKHC010009364.1:0-28570 GCA_901007825.1 Macroramphosus scolopax | reverse complement strand
TTGATTTTCATCTTTTTTTGTAGTGAAGGAGCCCGCCCGGTCTTAAACTGAGTCTATGTGGTACAAAACATGCAAATGCACTGCAACGCCAGTGAGCAAGTTTGGCTTTGCAGACAGACTTTGAATAGCAATGCGAGTGAAAAAAGCTTTACAGTACCATGGCGATTTTGAATCCGGCACCACGAGGACCCAACATGTTGCCCAGCGGTATCCTACAGTCCTCCAGGATGATGTTGGCAGTGGACGAAGCCCTGATGCCCAACTTATCTTCCTTTTTACCCAGAGAGAGCCCAGGGTGCGGCATGGGGACCAAGAAGGCACTGATGCCCTGCAGAGGAAATAAAAACAGCACAAAGGTCAGAGAGGATTACCATGGTTACAGCCATGTCGATCTCTTGGACGCGAGAGTGGAGATGAGCAGCGGCGTGCCTTGTGTTTCAGCGTCTTATCTGTGGTGGCGAACACGACGGTGGCAGAGGCGTCCCAGCAGTTGGTGATCCAGGCTTTGGTTCCGTTCAGGACCCACTCATCTCCCTCCTGACGCGCTACAGTGGAGGCTGCACCCGCGTCACTGCCATTACCTACAATACAGATGAGACACTGAACTTGGAGACATGGGTTTATCATTTCACACAATCTGACCATCAAACTTTAGCATGTGAATGCTGAATGTTGCCACAAACAAATACTGAATGAAGGAGAACAAAGCAAAGGAGCTGCATGTGTGAAACGTCCTATTACCTGGCTCACTGAGGGCGAAGCAGCCCACCTTCTCCCCGGTGGTGAACGGCGTGATCCACAGCTGCTTCTGTTCTTCTGTACCAAACTTCAATATAGGTCCGATGTAGAGAGACTGTGAACAGGAACGTTAACACACGGAAGGTTCAACAAATCACATCTGAACAGAGTTATTGATGAGAGTTGTGTACCCACGTTGTTAACAGACACCACAACTCCAGTGCTGGCGCAGCCTCTGCTGATCTCCTCCATCGCTAGACTGTAGGCCAGATAGTCCATCCCAGCTCCTCCCAGCTCCTCCGGAACCTCCATGGCCATCACCCCCATCGCGCCCAGCTCCTGAATCTGCACACATTTACAGGGACAGTTTAATCCGGCAGATCATGTTTTGTTTTCTTTATAGATGATCTACACTGGCAGACTGTCAAACCATGTCTCCACTTTAGACCATCACTGCATTATTGTTCCTTTATTGCAAGTTTAAAGATGACAGCATCGTACTGTCTGTGTGTGTGTACCTGTTTGGCCGGGTACGAATGCTCTTTGTCTAGTTTTGCAGCGATGGGGGTCAGCTCTCTGTCGGCATAGTCTCTGCAGGTCTGTCTGAGGATCTGATGTGTCTCTGGTAACTCAGCTAGCTGAGACAGACTTCGACAACCACTGGCACACAAGCCGAGAGCTGAGCGGGACAAAGAAAGTCAGATTTCTCAGGGACTGATTTTGGACAAATTATAACTTTTGTAATAGACCTAAATAAAAAACAAAAGAAATCAAACCTTGCTCAGGGAACAAGTAAGAGGTATATAATATGTGAAACCGTTGTGGAAAGAGAAGATCTACCGGACTTTAAAACGAAACAACTTTTTCAAGCATTAATCATGCATTAAGCGGCCCATATCATGAAAAATGACTTTTGCTATGATTTGGGGTGTTATCTTGTGTCTCTGGTTCCTCCACAGACATACAAACAAAAGAGTCATAATATGGGCCCTTTAAACATCATGACCTTGTTGCCCATCTTCGTGTGTATATTCTGCATTGACAGCAACTCAGTAAGTTAGCTAGCTTCACATTATTTGGGTGAAAGGTCGTCGTCACCATCAGTCACTTTTGTCTCAGTTTAAAAGTTTAAAAAACCCGTCAAAGACACAAAACTAGACGTTTAACTATTTGGCCACCAGCTGTCCTGATTATGTTCTGTGAAAACGAAGTGGTGCATTTTATTTAACGTGACTGACGTCAGTGGGCTAACTTATAACCTTATGTAGCAGAGATGCTAGCTGAGAAACAACCGTAGCTCCGGTGTGACATGAGGGAGTTGTTGACCAAAGCTGGCAAATGTTTTAACTCATACAGGCTGGTTATCAGTTATAGTCCTAAATGAAATAATGAAATATTATAGGTTAGCTTCATAAGCCAAGCTAGCTGATATTGACATGTGGTAGCTGTTATGTACAGAGGCTGTGTCAAGTCACAGGAAGCTAATATCAAGCTAACACTGCGCTAAGTGATAAATTTACTTGTTGATTGAACCTTTAGTTGTTCTGAGTTCTGCTCTTGATGTACTCACCTCTCCTCGCACTCAGCAGCGCAGCCATGGTTTCTTTTTCTGGGTTTGATAATGTTGTGTCATGAAGCACACTGCTGCCTTCAGGAAATGTCGGATTTATTGTCACGTTCAGCGTGTGTCGCATCCAAGAAACTATACTCTTTTTGGTATTGAAAATATCAAAATATCATACCAACCACATGATAAAGATAGTATTTCGCATTCTGTGTTCGGTGCGTCAGTTAGTCGTGCTATCAAAATGTGGAAGTCATCAAAGTTACTTATAAAACGAAAAGAGATTTGGCGAATTATCAAATGATCCCTGAAGGCAGCACAGTTACGTGCCCCACAGTTAGACGATGTGACGTAAACACGTCAAATGTATTCCAGGAATGTCAATAGTTTCCTCGCTCATTTCTTTTAAATTAAATTAAATTAAATTAAATATTAATATAATAATAATAAATATTTCAATATGTTGAGCTCGGTACTATGATATTTCCATAATATTTCAATTAGATTAACTTTATTTGTTGTGTGAAATATATAGCACAAAAGCTAATTTATTTATACAGAATGCTATTTAAAGATGGCATGTATTTTAGACTTCAGGCTGCTCAGTTATACTGACAGGTTGGCCATAGGAGATAAAATAAGGTTAATAACAAACCACCAACTCAGCATCAATTTGTACAGAAATATTGTCCAAAAATTTGAGTGTTTTTTATGCAGAATCAAGAAATGTATTCCACCCAGAGATGTTTCAGGTTTTCCACAACATGTTTATTTTTTAGCACCATAAAAAGTCAGTTAATGTTGTTCAGTGTTATACTCTCATTCTGTCTTTCCTTTGGGATGGAGCGATGATGGTGGAGGTTTAGGAAAGGATTTGAGAAACGGGGCGTTTGGAGAAATAAAAAGCTGCATGGCTACAACAGCACCAGACGGCCAGCAGGTGTCATTCACTTGCTGGCAGAGGTGAGGTTGAAGCATCCTCTCTGGTGGAACTGCATGTCCCTGATACGACGCATGGACTGGATCTGGGGCTGGAAGGCGGAGAAGTCGTTGTAGTGTCTGTAGTCACCGCACTCAAACAGGTACTGGTAGCCTCTGTATCCAGGGTACTGGTAACCCACCCACCTGAGAGAGACGTGGGGAGGACAGGGAGGGTTAGTGGTGAGTCAAATGTGGTTTAGACTACACAAGGCAAAGATCAAGTTCTAGTGGTCATTGAGGAATTTCTAGGGATCCTCAATGAGTTTCTAAAGGTCATCGAGAAAGGGAGCTTTCATAGGTTTTAGAAGTTCAAGGTCCTTTCGATGAGATCTTTGATGAGGTGTAGTAGTAATTGATGTGGTTCTAGTGGCTTTAAAGTGGTTCCAGCAGAGGGGTTCTAGATATCTTTTATTGGGCTCTAACAAGTTTTTAGTGCTAATTAAGGAGGTTTTAAAAGTCCTTTTAAGAACTACTAGTGGTCACCAAGGATGTTCTATAGATCGTTTAGGGGTTCTAAGAGTTCTAGAAGTCACTTCTAATGACCTTTAGAAAAAGTATTGGGACATGAGTATGTTCTATAGACCCTTGAAGAGGTCCTAATGGTTCTGAAGGTTCTCCTTCCAACATCCCTTTGAAAGGGTTAGGACTAAGGTGCTCCTCCCAGCACACCCTCCAGTTCCACAGGATCTGAGATGTTCTGGTGTGTTACAACCAACATGAATGGGTTTAGAAATCCTAAAAATGTCCCAACAACTTAATCATTGGTGGACAAACACAGTCAGCTTTGAGCCTTGTGATGGCATGTCATCCCTTTTATGAACAACCACATTGTATTATAACTCCAGAGGCCGGCGACAGCAAAGAGAGAACTAAAATTATATTTATAGCAGAGAGCCCCACTTAGGACATGGAGGGAAGTAGAGCTGAGAGATTTGCTTCTATGACAAAGTCTTTTCTATTTTCTCATTGTTTGCATTTG
Organism: Macroramphosus scolopax; assembly: GCA_901007825.1. NCBI lineage: Eukaryota > Metazoa > Chordata > Actinopteri > Syngnathiformes > Centriscidae > Macroramphosus > Macroramphosus scolopax. The sequence continues at coordinate 24,308 of CAAKHC010009364.1, read as the reverse complement.
TTGCATGCTCAGTCATTTACAACCTCTTCAGCTGAGGATAAATAAGTGTGTTTGGGTGCACTTACGATCCTCCTGGCACCCTCACGCTGCCCACCCTGTCGCAGAAGCCATGCGCCCAGAGGGTGGGCACGTCATCCTCCTGGATCTCCATCTTGTTGCCCTTGAAGTCAGAGAGCTCATACAGGCAGATCTTGTGCTCCATGCTGTCCTGCAGGGAGGAAACGAGGGGAAAGTGTTCAAAGTAACAGTTTGTCTTTATGACATTTCTAACAGTTAAATTTGTTAGGTGATTCTTGTTGTTTTCGAGGCTGGCTGGTCCAGGCTTCTGCTCCCTCAGGAGAGAGATCGAAGTAGAACCACATCTCCACCTGAGCTACAAAGTAGCAGTACGACACACTACTGACTGCTTGCTTACAAATTGTCCCTTTAAGGATGTGAGAGCAGCGAGATGACTAGTCACACTATGAAGCTTTGTTCTAACTGGTACCATGCGGATGGGCCTGAGGGACATGAGGCAGTCGCTGCGGTAGGAGTTGCTCCAGGTATCCCAGCGAGGATACTCTCCCTTCTCCAGGATGAACATCTCCCCACGGAGGTTTGTCTGCTCAAAGGCAACAAAGCTGGAGAGGGGGCGCCGCCAGGCACAGGGGGGGCACAAGAGGGGGAGACAGGAGAGAAGAATTAGAGAGAAGATAACTGTGAAGTTAACATTGTTAATTCGGGTTTGTGTGTCCACTTACGGGCCGCTCTCCACAATGATACTACGCACTCTGTCAATGCCACGGTCACACACGTTCATACACTCATTCTGGACCTCGATCATCCTGCCCTGGAAGTTCTCCTGGTCGAACAGCATGATCTGCACACAGGAGACATCCCATGTTACCACAAAACAACAAGTGTCCGTGTTGTTTAATCATGTGTGCACCACCTCCTGCTGTGGACTGCTACCGCTAACAGCTCCATGAGTTAGAGTTACTCATTACTTTGCAAATAAAGTAATTGCATTATTACTTAATTGATACATAATGCAAAAATGTAACAATAATAAGAATACTTCCACTTTCTAATCCTTTATGTGCTCCTGATAATCCAGGTGTTGATGCTACTGTACTTTTATTGAAGTAAAGGCCCCAAATATTTCATCCACCTCCACACTTCATTAGTTAATTGAAATAGATAGAAGTGAAGCAAAAGGAAAAACACCTTTAGAGTGTTTGCCTTGTAGAGTAGGTCAGGATCATTGTACATGTCACTGTGGACAGAGAACCAGCTCTCTGGTGTTCTGATATCGTTTATCACTCTGGCCACCGCAGACTGAATAAAATGTGCACTAACGGCAGATAAACAGCAAGTTAAAAAGAATCTGCATGGATTTCCTTTCAAGGGTTGAACTGACCCTTTAAATAAAAACAGATTGTTTGTATAACGCCGTTTCTGCAGATTGTCTTAATGCCGCGGTGACTCACTCTGTAGGATCCCATGCCGGGCTCTCCGGTCTTGGTGGCCTTGCTGGAGGCAGCGGGAGCTGGGGCTCCCTTGTCCTTGGCATCGGTGCCCTGACTGGAGGCGGACTTGGCAGTCTGAGACATGGTGAGGGGCTTCAGGAGAGTCTGGGTGGGAGACGGAGGAAGACAAGGGGATGAGCATGAGTCAAGTTTGTAAATGGAAGTGAGAGGATCACAGTGAAGTAGTTGAGGTGTTGACATTGTCACAGGGGTGGTCGTTTTCCTGCCTGTGTCCATGGGGACGAGCTCGCTGTTAATTTGGGAGACTCATTTGGGACCCCGACTTCTGCATGGGTCTTACCCAAGCTGATGGGGGGGTTTGTGGGAGTGATGGCCCCCTGCAGCAGGATAGATGTGGTGGTGTATGTCTGTGTCTGTGTGTCCTTACCTGCGTTAGTACAGCTTGCAGTGCCGTGTGAGGGAGGCTGGCTCGTGCTGGTCCCTTCAGCACTCTACCCAAGCTTTTATACCCTGGCAAAGGCCAAACGTGGAGGCTCACAGCACAATAGAAAGCCTCTCGTCATCACTGTTGGCCTGGGCCAAAGCCGCCGGGTCATTGCATAGCCTAGAAACCACGCTGGCCCCTCTGGCCTGCCTGTAAGCACTTTACTATCAAAGGAAAACACAGAGCATGGCACTTTCTGGTGTGTTGGTGTGGCCGGGCTGTTAGCTATGTTTGCATGTATAGAGGGAATGTGCAGGTCGGGAGGGCACAGAGACGTAATCCCATCTCTCTGTCACCTACACAAAAATACTTATCCATCTCTTGAGAGCAGACTGTCTGAAACTGTCTGGAGCATTTAAGCATTCTGGTTTTACTTTTTATTATGAGCAACATTAAAAGAATTCAGAGCAACAATCTGATTTATATCAGTTTAATTTGTAATAAATCACAATCACAAACAAATACAGTTTGATAAGGAGTTTGATGTCCGTCTCGTGTCTGGCAGCCAAGAGGGGGTTAGCCTAGCTTAGCATTAGGACTGGAAGCGGCTACCTGCCAGTGTCCAAAGGGATGAACTACCTACATCTGATGCTCTGAGCTCTGATGCTCAGGTCGAAGGTCAGAGGTCAGCAGTCAGATACGTTCACAACCTCCATATTTGGTCAAACGGGTCGGTCACATCCTGATATTGTCACCTTTCATGAACAGACATTTTTCCCTTTTCCAGATTACATCATCATCATGTTCTAATAGCAGGTGACGAGACCGTAATCCTTCTAATCTGGTTTATTTTGTGCTCATTTGCTGCATAAAGGAAACTGAGGTGAAGCTCGTATTATTCCATCATGAGAGGACCGACAAGGATTTTAATAATTCATATTTCTGACGATAATAATCCATTGACTGTTCAGTGTTGAACATATTCCATAAAATATATTCAGATGACTTGTTTCCTCAGAGAAACTGGGAATATTCAGCTTGCTGAAGCTGGTTAATCCATCCGTGAATCTTCAGTCAATCCCTCTCTGTTATATTTGTAAGAGGAAAGTTTTCTTCGGTCCGTATGTTGAAGCACCGTGTGAACAAGCATCGCTCCTCGTTAGTCTCTACAAGTGTTGTTGATGGTAATTCTTGGATTACACGCAGATTATATTGGGATTATATCACTTCAGACGTGATCATTTCCAGCACAAAAACAGGATTAATCTCTAGTTCATATGTGCAGATTAGGTGTGAACTAATCCAGCCCCGTAATCTGTCTGATTGCAGTCTGCTGGGCATCAAACATCAACAGTGTGAAAACCCAAATGTGTGTGATGGTCAGACATATGTTGTATTTGTTGTTTACCTCCACACAGATTAGAAGGGGAGGTTCAGCTCAGGTGAGATGTGAAAGTCATTTTTTAATTTTTGTAATTTTTAGATAAAAGAATCAATTCATGTTCAGGCATCAGCACCTGCATGAGTCGTTTCCACTCTTCTTATTTGACCAAATATGTAACAATATGTACTCTCAAGAAGAACACGTCTATTGATCCAGACGGGTATCGACCCGGTGACCTTTGGCCTCCGTACACTGACACATCCCAGGAGGAAGAAACTGATTGATTTTTGACACCCCTTGACTTTCGCTTCTGATTTTCAGATGACTCTAATCTCAGGAGACCTCATGTTCGCACCTCTTCACCCACTCTGCTCACAGTTCCTCCTCCTGTTGTGTTCTCCACTCGTGTCCCTGAGCGTCACACATGACTGCCTCTGCCAGATGAGGCGACCACGACAGATAATCGGATTTATCACTGAAGCTCTGGTGTGACCTGAGACGGTCTCTCCTTTGACACTACGAACCTCAAACTGTTATTTGGTCAGGATGACGTCACAGCTCACGTTAGTCAGACAATTATTACATTTGGAATTGATCTCTGCTCTCAACACGAATCTGGACTGAGGAAACTATTTTGGTCTTGTGGGAGCAGATTGCATTTCTTTGTGATTCAACCAAGTGACTTCCTGTCATTAATGAATTAATCATGTTCACTATGATAAACAAGGTCAGAGACTGAGAGCGAGCTGCTAGCCGCCCTGCAGGCCACCATAGTGGATCTCTTCGGTGCTGGTGCCCCGTGTGAGACTTTAAATGTGTTTATTAAACTTATGTCAACCAGCTAGTTAGCTAGCATCTTTAGCATAGCAGGTTTAACAGTGCCAGGTGTGTTAGCGTGCCGGCCTCACAGCGCCGCGGTGGCTAACATCAGCGTGTCTGCTGGTCGCAGCCGGAGCTGAGAAACACCGTGACCACTGCAGAGAACTTTGACTGGGAATGAATGCTGATTGTTCCCTTTCACACTGAACACAAAAACAGATGTTAGCGGGGTTTCGGTCCAATTCTGAAAAGGTTTATTATTCACAATGGGTTTACTACAGCGACACACACTTCTGTCCTGTTCTGCATCAAAATACCCAAATAAAGATAAAACCTTTTCTGCTATTTTCCAGATGTTCTGGACACATGATAGAGTTCATCCAGGCTCTATTACGGATAAATGGAGTGTTGTTGTGTGACAGGTTTCTATAACTGCGTACATGTATTTTAATTTCCCTCCCCTTTAATTAAATTCTACTGAGATGTATCAGTTGGACTCCATGTCCACAGTGAATATCTGAGCACCTGAAACAAATGATGATGTGAAAGTGACAGAGACGAGTGCAATACATCGATCAGTGAGCAGAGACTTGATCTGAAACTGATTTCTTGTTGTTTAAAAAATGCCAAACACACTCAAATGTGTTGATTTACTTTGTCATATATGATGTTAACTGAATATCTTTGGACACTTTGTTGGAGGAAAATCAAGCAGTTTGAAAAAAACTGAGAAATCAAAGTGCACAACGAAGGTAGTCATTAGTTTAGTAGCTTTCTCTCCATCCTTCACCCCCCCTCACTTCCTTGGCTCCTATTTATTTTGCGACTTGTGGCCTGTCCCTGTCTCCATGTCCACCTACAGGCTGATAATGTGGTGTCTGCACTTCTGTCCCGAACAGATTAACCACGCTTTTGTCGGGGGGCACAAAGAAAAGCCCCTCCCTGCTGCTGAGCCGGGGCTTTCAGCATGGCCTCTTGCCAGGGGAAGCTTTAAAAGGGTGGGGGCGCGTGGCTCCTCTCACTCTCACGGCAGCACAACCCAAGGGCATCTAAGCAAGGTGAGTCCCTGTCCCTCACCAGGCCAGCACCGGCAGCCGGGGCAGCTCAGCCCGGTTACTGCAGCCCCCTACACTCACACACTCCGTCCCAAACCAAACAACACCGGAGCCGACCGGGCTCCGGGCCCCGAAGCCACCCTGCACCCAGTGGGTTAGATAAACAGTGGTGATGGAGAGCTCAGGAGCAGCAGCAGCGGCAGCAGGGAGGACATGGGCAGAAAATAAGATAGAGCGATAGAATAGGTTGGAGAACGACGATAGACGAAGCCTCTGCCTTCTTTTTTGTGTCGGAACTATAAAAAGACACTTTTTAAGTCTGGGATTTGTTTATTCAGGCTGAGTCCAGGCTCGTCAACACACAGCTGCATGGGACATTTAACAAATCAGTCGCGATAGTTTTAAAGAATAACACTGAAGTTGGAGTGTGATGAAAAGTTTACCGGCCTGCTGTGCTGCTTCTGGATTTTGTACCTTTTCAAGGGGACTTTCCGTCTCCCTTTGACACATTTCACACTTTGAACTGTGGCGCCGTTTCAACCATATTTCTCTTCCAGACAAGATGACTCACCATTGCACCAAGTTCTCCGGCCACTGGAAGGTGAGTGTACACACTGGATTGGAAAACGGATTGATACGACACCTCACCAGAGGCCCGACAATGTTCCCCTGAGATGTGATCTGCAGCTCCTGGAGGAGAACAGATTAATATGCACCATATTACCAGACTAATGCTCAACCTTTCTGAGTTTTAATGTTATATATTCATTCTAATGTTAAAAACTGTTTGTTGTTGCAATATCTTATTTAACGTAGTCTTAGAATTTCAACTTTGACTGTTCTTACGTCAGCGGTCTTGATATGTCTGCAGATCATCGTCTTCGACGAGGAGTGCTTCCAGGGCCGCCGCCATGAGTTCACCTCCGAGTGCAACAACGTGATGGAGTTCGGCTTCGAGACTGTGCGCTCCCTCAGGGTGGAGAGTGGAGCGTGAGTAAACAGATGCTGTTAAACTACAAAATATGACAACCGCTATGAATGACCAGCAGAAGTTAAGTGATGGTTCTTTCTGCCTGCTTTCCCCCAGCTGGGTGGGCTATGAGCACGCCTCTTACCAGGGACAGCAGTTTGTCCTGGAGAGGGGAGAGTACCCCCAGTGTGATGCTTTCGGAGGAAGCAATGCCTACCACATTGAGAGGATGACCTCCTTCAGACCCATCGCCTGTGCTGTAAGTTGTATTTTGTTTGCTTGGTAAACGTCATCATTGTGTGATGATTGTGATGACCGAACTTCATGGATGTTTTGTTCCTGCCCCCCTCCAGAACCACAGAGAGTGCCGTATGACTATCTATGAGCGTGAGAACTTCCTGGGCCGTAAGGGCGAGCTGAGCGATGATTATCCCTCCCTCCAGGCCATGGGCTGGTGCAACAATGAAGTTGGCTCTCTCAGGATCCAGTCTGGAGCGTGAGTCACCCCCCACCTCCCCAGCTGCTACTCTTCCTCCTCTTTTTTTGTCTTGTTTTTCATTTCATGTGTTTCCTAAAACAATCCCGGTTTCGCAACAATAAGCCTTTCGCAACTTATGCACTTCCCTCTCTCTGACACTGCGGTTTCTCAACAGATTTGTGTGCTACCAGTACCCTGGTTACCGTGGATACCAGTATATCATGGAGTGTGATCGTCACTGTGGGGAGTACAAACACTTCAGGGAGTTTGGCTCCCACTGCCAGACCCCTCAGATCCAGTCCATCCGCCGTATTCAGCAGTAACAACCTACTCCAAATCCTCTCTCCCATATGACCCTTCACCTCTGACCCCTACTGCTACCCAGTGCTGAATAAACTGTCTTTCTTAAACCTTATCGACTTCCACCAATGTATCTGCTTACTGTTTTTTCCACACACTTCTGTCCTACAATCACTCCTGCACACTTCACACGATGGTGCACACAAGGTGCCCGGTGTCAGGCTTTAAAATCAGCATAACATAGATCGTAACCATTTACTGGAATGATACATCCACTAATCAACTGACAGAAAACTATTCTTTAGAGTTATTTATGTAAAACACAAGATTCTGTCTCATCGTAAACTGGCTGTTGGATCGTCCTGCAGACAAAACATTTGAAGACTGAAACTGATAAAGCTGAACTACATATAAAAATTATATTTGGGCTCCAAATTAATCAGCCGTTTCCAGAAAAATGTTCCTTGTATCATCTCTACGAGCGACAGGTATTTCTGGAGCATCTATCAACACTTCAGCAAGATATAAAGTTCATCTGTTCAAACTTTTCACACCTAAAAAGGCTTTAACCGTCTAAAAACGCTCCCAGCTGTCCCAACCACACTTGGGACAGCTAAAAAAAGGTCAATGTTATACATATAATGTATATATTATAAATATATAATATACAACCTAATATAGAACTTGGAAGCAATTTTTTTTCCTTTTTTTTAGTTCATTTAGCTGTTCCACTATTACAAGAATACTTTAATCATGCTCTTAATCCAGGAAGATTATTTTGAAGTATAAACTGGTTACTCAGGTATTTATTTTAATCATGGATTTTCTTCTGGATTCATTTTTTCATAATTGTAATTAATTAATATTTCCCAGACTGAAGGTGACATATTAATCATTTCATCAGAGCAACAGTTTAAGATATTAACATTACTAGATATGATGAAGAAAAGCAGGAACTCCTGATATTAGAGAACAAATTTAACAATAGATTTCACTTAAATTGTTTCCACCTCACATTATTATTTAGGTTAATGATCTGAATACTTTGTCTGCTCTTTCAGGGTACATGTTCTCTCATCTCTGGCCGTACATCAGGAGCATTACCGCTGCTGGCCTGGAAACGGCACTGCGTTTCCATCAAACACCTCCAGCTGCCTCAGCATCCCAGTCTGCTGCATTCCCAGCAGGAGGAGGCTGCTGCCCCTTCACCCATCCATCACCAACGTGCAAAGCTAATGAATTAACATGGACCGGATGAGATGATAACAAATTCAGCCTGTTTACATGCTGGATGTACCGCATCCATTGAAACACACCATGGTCCAGCCTGTCATTCTGGTGCCCCCTCTGGGGGACTTCCTGTATCCATACTGGTCCATGCTGTTTACAAGTCGTAAATCACCTCTGATCAATGGTCCAAACGTGCAGCCTAACTGAGAACATGCTGGTTCCTTTTTATTGTTCTAAATGATAAATATAGTTTGTGTAAAATCTAGAAAACGCCTCAATGTGAACCCTTCCCTCAGCCGAGGTCCGGCTCCAGCCACTAGTGACCCGCTCCGCGTTTTACAGCAGGCCTCTCCCCGCCGCAGTGGGAGGAAGTCGAGCCACAAAGCCAGCGGTGCCACCGTGCTAGCGAAAATACAGAAAATATAACGACTCCAAGTAAACCTGTGCCATACTGGAGCAGAAGGACGAGCCGTCTGACGTGAAGCAACGGACTGTATCACCTGGCACACGGCCGGAAGGCAGCGGAAGGTGAAGCTACCGGGAACTAGCCGAGAGAGGGCTCCCCAGCGCGGATCGCCTGGCAGGCAGGAGTCGCTCTAGGCTGCCGGAGCACGACGACCCGCTCCTCGGTTTCACTTGCCATTTCTGTGTGGCTGGTTTACGCGAGCTCACCACAACAGTATATTTTAATCATTGTCTGCCCCTTTTGTCTGATCAGTTAAGCACAAATTACAGCGAAGAGGAAAAGTTTAACAAGCCGATTTCCATCTCGCATCGCTCCCTCCCCCCTCCTCCCTCATCAGCGTCACCGTCAGCCCACAGTCAGTCGCTCTGTGCGGGGTCTCCAGACGAGGAGGGTCCCCCTAACGCTCGGGGTATCTCAACACGCAGCTATGGATTATATTCTGATATTTTGTCTTTGCTGTTGAATCCGATGGACTGTCGAATGCTGTTTTTATTTTTATGACACACCACTTCCCCTCGCACGAGCAGCCAGTTTACTCGCTAGCTTATTAAGCTGTTTGAAACCGAGCCAGTGTTTCTGTTAGTCTGCCAACCAGAGACTCGGCTGGCTACTGGCAGCAGGAACATTTAAACATCTGCTGAACCTAATCCAGTCTAAATGTATAGCCCGTTTAATCATTCCACACCTTATTCGTGTGTTAACCTGCCGGCCAGCAGGTTTCGTTCTAGCTAGCTAGCGCGGTAGCTAACTAGCAGACGAACCCAAATATCGATATCACCAGGAGGCTACAAGTTAGCTTGGATTCTTTTTTTGGGGGGCTTGTGATCCGTTAATTACAGCCCTTCACTCGGACTTGGGGCTGAACCTTTGCGGTGGTTAACCATATTTTTAGGGGGCGACATTTATTTGTGCGATATAAGGAGTATTTGAACGTCACACAGGAAGCCAGCCAGCGACATAAACAGCGGCGGTGTGTGGATTTTTATGGAATGCAAAACACGAGTCCCGGCTGCTCTGTAAACGGTGCATGTGTGCTCTTATTTGTGCTAACACACACCCAGGACGTTTGCACAGTCTGATATAATAAAGCAGGCGAACTCGCTCCCTGATGATATCTCAACCTGTCGCCCAGGGACATCCCTCCTTTATTTCCTTCCCCTTTTTGTCTCGTTGATATTTATTGGAGACGAAGACAAGCAACTACACGTGTCTGGTTCATCACAGAAGAACTGCTGGTTTTTATTCGACCGTTCCGCCAACGTTTGGACGGAACCGTGTTTACATTTGAAGGGAAAAGCCTGAAACACATGCTGCACCGGAGACACTTTGGAGATATTTCCATCGAGAGGACCGGAACAGTCCCCGGAGAGCTGTTGGTCTCCAGATCCAGCATCGGGTGCATCCACCTCCTATAAAGCGAGCCTGAAAGACAACGAGGTTATTTCCACCCTTTCCTCCCATCACGCCCGGGTGTTGTTGTTTTTTTGCACTAAATGGGATTACAAGGACGTTGATAACGCTGCAGGGGTGATTATATATTTCCCGGGTTGCTTGTCACCAGATGTCTTCCCTCCTCAATTCACGTTATCAGTCACAATGACGGTAGTTTGAAGCGAGCACAGCCTGACTCCCCATTCCCGTCGATGGTCCTCCCTGCCGGGCCTCTCTCGCACCCTGGCCCTTGATGTTGGTCCTGTCTGGCGGAGGACATTGTTTTTTTAATCCCCTGAACAGAACCTATCCCACAACCCGGCTATTTTATTGATTAGCTCGTCCCAGGGTCGAAAGATGGCGGACCTGGAAGCAGTACTGGCTGATGTCAGTTATTTGATGGCGATGGAGAAGAGCAAATCTACTCCAGCAGCCAGGGCCAGTAAGAAAATCGTCCTGCCGGAGCCCAGGTAACCACATTTCACCAGCTTTTTTGTTGTGCTGTGGCCCGACTGTGTGTTTGCATGCCTGTCAAACGGATGAATCTTTTTGTGCGAGCCATGCAGCCATATAGGGCGATGGAGGCGTGCTTCCCCTCCAACCTGTGACTGACTTACTTACCGATACAAACACATCACCACTAGAGCCATGCAGGCTGCATGCATTCTGTTATATACATACAACTCAACAAGGAGATGTCCTGCTGATTGCTTTTATAAAATCCTCACAGGTTGTACTGAAGCTACCACGCAGAGTATTTCAGTCAGGGTCTTCCATTGATGTCATTTCCTCGCTGTCTGTTCTTTAAAATATACTAATCATCTGATCCCAGGCTTGCTTGGCTTCACAATCTGATTATTATTTGTCCTTATGCAGCAAACACATTATTGATGCTGTGTGCACAAACCCAGAATAGTAATAGGCCTTCGATTCTCTGATGAGCCTCCAGTTAAAATCAGATTTAAATAATATACCCCCAACATCTACACATCTGTCAGCCCCCTACGCAGTTTGTGAAGGGGTGTGAATTTGTCTTTTCATGGCCAGGTTTTTAGACTTGTGGCATGAAAGTTGATCAAAGAGGATGTGGTGAGAATTTGTGTGATTCCAGATGGTTGCGTGTCATACCTGGTGTGTAAATGTGCTGCTGTGAGTTTGTGTTTGTCTGATTGTTTTATCGGACCTATCTCCGCCCTGCAGTTTGCACCACTCTCATGTCTAATTAGCACTTCCGTTCACCGCCATAACTCTGCATTTATAAATCATCATCCTTGTGTGCGGAGCTTCTACTTGGTGGTTTCAAAGTGATGTAGAATTAAGAGAACTGTCATATTTAAAGGTGCTATGTGTGAGCATAGATCAGCTGTGAGAATTAATTCACTTCTGGGTCTGTACATCGTCAGTTGTTAGAAGACTACAGATATACATGAGGGAATTAAAGTTCATGATCTGGCCAAACTGCTGCGAACAGCCACAACAGAACCAAACACTGACGCCATCAGGAAATTTTATGCTACGGTTTGTGTCGTCATTAGCTGAAGCAACGCTCTGTTTTGTTTTGTCCACATGGCTGGTTTGTTTGCTACATCAACACTTCTTCAACCTCTCACGTTGGACTGAAGGCACGCTACAGCAACTCACTGTCGCCTCTTCAGGTACAACATGGTATTCCTGGATGAGATGGCAGGGGCTAGCTGGTCAACACAACACATAAACTACTTGACATGTAACAGGATCGTCACCATCAGTTTAATATTTGAACGTTTTTGACGAACATGACACTAGTTGTTATAATTGTTTCCCGCTCGCTCGTGGTCATCGGCGGCCCAGACAGTGCGTCATTATTGTTTAACATTCAGTCGTCGTTCGTGTGCTAGAATTCAGAAGGAATCCTTCATCACCCCCCTGGCTGACATCAGCTGATTTCTGTCTGTTTACTGACGACTGTCAATATTCACAGACGTGACTCAACAGTACACGATGTGATCATTTTATTAATCACACATCGGGCCACTCATCCATCACACACACCTCCTGGCAAGGCCTCCTCCTTTCAGACGGGAGCTTTGATTATTCAACCCAGTTTGTTTCAAATAGCGTCAATGTTACATGACGGAGTCGATCAGTGGGGTTTCTTCCTTCAGACAGGTTGTGATTTCAGTTCAGTGCTGTATTTCCCTAAAAAGGTGACCCCTAAATATCTAGGAGAGGAAGGAGGTTAACAGCACAAATGTTGGAGATCTTCTATCATGATCATGAGAGGAAATTTGTACCTAATGGAATGTGCATCCCCCCTCCTTCACAGAGCGTTTAAAGGTATAAGAGTTAGGTTTGGTTCCTTGCCACTAATGGGGATCGGCTTGTTTGACAGTCTAGTTGAGCTCCCTGCTTCTCATCAGGTAGTGAAACGTTAACGCTTCACTCCAGCCGAAGACGACTCGGATCATCTGCCTGATTAGCCCAAAGCAGGAAGTAATCAGCGGGATCAGCTGACGTAGTGTGAACTGCGTCAGGCAGGTCTTTCGTTACGATCAACCCCCAACAAACAAGGTGCACTGATGTTAAGTAAGATATTATATTTGTTATTTACAGCACAGATACAAGTGTCAGCTAGCATGTGCAGAAGCAATCAGTTTATTTCTCGCCATAATGTGCCCATGATACTGTATGTAGTGATGACATAGTGTCTCAGGAGAAGTTTGGAATCACTCTGACAGTGCTGTGGCCAACAGAGCAGCGAGGGAACTTGGAAGTAACAAAAGACCGTGGAGATGTGTGCAAACGTTTTGGACGTGCGGCTCCGTCAGTAGCAGAGTAGCATGTGTGAGGCTCTCAGTCGCATGCTTGTGGGGCTGCAGGTATATACGGCCCTTTTGGAGATAGCATGCTGCTGTCACATTCTTGACGAGCCACGGCTGTGTCCTCTGGCGGAGAGGTGAGAGTTTGACAACAACACTGGAAGCGGTTGAGATGGGAGGCGTTGAGGAGGATCGGACGCTGTTAAAGAGAAATCAGACATGATGAGGTTGTACAGAAGATTCAAAGTGAGTCGAGGTGTCACTGACACACGGGCTGCTCATTTTTAGACTTTATGAGTTGAGTTTTTAAGTTGCGCCCAGCCTGAAACCAAGATGGACCTTCTCTGGAGGGGGGCTGAAGTGCACTGGCCCCGCCTCCAAGCGGGCCGCAGTGACACCTCCGACCGCAGCCGACCCATAAGGACCTCTCGTCCTCCCCTCCAACAAGAGAGTGTAGCGACATCGTGTTAAGCTACAAATGAAAACCAACATTTCCCCATTCGGCTCCTTCAGGATAAAGGCTTTTAGATATCGAAATAACTGATGACTTTTATTGTGAAGGATTTATAGGAAACAGTGTTTATCCACTGTTAACACAGCCTTGTTTTATCAACTCGCTGCAAGCGTTTCATCAGTTTAATGACGCACCTTCAAGAACATCGCCCTGTCGTCACGGCATTGCAAAGCGAGCCGAGTTGGGACGTTTGTATGGAAGGATACAATCAGCATTAACATTGTACAACCTCCAGAGAGCAGTTATTGTTCATGAGGAGTGACTCTGTTGAAACGCACCCGGTTGACCTGCGACATGATTCTGACTGAAACCTTCGGAGGCAGTTCAACATACACGCTCAACATTTCGATTCCCAGGAAGTACCTCACAGTTGCACTTAGTTTCCCTCCAGCAGACACTCACTGTTTCAGCGGGTTTGTAAATATTTTATCGACTGGTTTCCGTTGGTTTTCCCTGTTTTGGGCTCTGGGATTAAGCCACTCATATTTCAGTAGAAACGGAGCATCACACTTTTATATTTTTGAGTTCCTTCTTGATTTTGTGATTTCTACTTCGAGAGCAACGTCCCTGCAGGACATCGGGGGAGGTCACACATAAGGTTTGGAGGCTCCTGTAGGTGCTGATGTAGCTGCTCAATCTGGCAGATTATCTAGAGACCTGTGACGGTGTGTCACACAACGTGCTAAATCCTGAAAGTAACATGGTCACCTCTGCTGCTGACTCTCAGCCAGCGCCGATAACGTCACTGTCCTTCAGAGCTTTCAAACCTCCCGTCACTGGATTCAGAGGAAATGGTTGCATCGTCTCAATAGGCTGCTCTGTTCACCCCCCTAAACCCCACACCTGATGGTGCAGCCAGAAGAACAGGTTTCAAAGTTGAGGTTGTTTTTTCCTTTTAAAGAGACTCATTACACGTCTGCAGGCTTAAACACACCAAAGTCATTGTTCTTCTCTTCGTGCTCGCAGCATCAGATTATCTCAGTTTTCTCAGCAGAACCTGATATAAACTTTTAGAGATAAACTGCAGAACTTTAATATAAGATGATATAACACGTGATATTTACTGACGACTTCCTGCAGTGTCTCCAACGTGATGTCACAGCCTGTGTTCACGTCTCTCGTAGTAGTTGAGGGACTAGACAGAAAGACTATATATAATATCTTTTAACTGCATTTACCCTTTAACTTCAACATCTTCGCCATGTTCATCAAGTCATGTTTAATAAAGAGATAGTTATGATACGTGATTGTAAGTGAAGCAACACGTCTGATGAAGGAATAAAGTCTGCTTGGTCGAGGAGCTGCTGGCTCTCTGCATTGGGACCGGACAGAAACCCCTGCATGTGTAGAAGTATAATGACGAGAACTTTCATCGACTGGTGATGTTCTACATGCAGCTTTCACTCCCGGTTCATTTAGAGACGTTAGTGAGGCGGCTGCAGGGGGACGAGACCAACCGAAACTTTAGTTCACAAAGGCTGTGAAGAATCCTACAGCTCCAAGTAGTAATGAAAACACAGTTGAAATGTTGGGGAGATAATTCTATTAAAAATATAATCATATTATATGTACGATAAAACGTCAGTCACACCTGTCCAGGTACAAGGACGTGATGTCAGTGAATACTTCAGCTCATATCCTCCCATCAGTCTGGAGCACCGCTGGGTCTGAATATAATCAGGTCAGGTAACCTGGGTCGGGTCTCCCAGCATCACTCTGCTGCTGTGTCATCACTGCTGGGGGGTTAACAAAGGTCACCTTGCTGCCAGTAAGAAATAATTCCCCAAATAAAGTCCCCTTCTCCATATGTTAGTTCACTGATGATGAGTCAGTCCAGGCTCGTCTTCAGCCCCAGTGGCAGGAGAAGACTTTGGGGTCGGCGGTCAAACAGGCTTCTGCTTGGCTGTTCCTCGTGCTGGTGTTTGTGTTGGCAGGTGAGCACGTTCTCACATAACAGCTGGTTCAGGATGTGACAGATGTTGTGGAGGCCAGGTTGCGTAACCGCAGCCGAAGGGAAGGTGCTATGTGGAGCGACCACGACTCCGGCAGAGGTCTTCTACTCTCACTGGTTGCTGATTGCTCAGGGACCCTCGGACTGCCTCTCCTCCCCTCCCAGTGTGTCAGTCAGCCCCCCCTCAGATACTGTTGGTGGTAACCTCTCAACCTCTTGTCCAATTATCACTGAGTGGGATTAACAGGTAACTGTGGTTCTATGAACTTTGGACGAGTTACCAGAAGTGATGTGTGTCCGTCATTAAGGCGGCTTTAGTTTAGAAGATGGTTCAGTTCCTCTTGTAGTAGCTGCGTCGGTGGTAGTTTAAGGGACATGCTGTCGCCGGGCAGATTAATGGACTGTCAGTTGAAGGTTGAGCTGTGATTGGCCAGCCTGGTTGACCATCAGGATGATCATCATCATCATGATAACTGCTGCTTATAAAGAATGTTTTAAACACAAGTTGAGCTGCTTCAGACAGAAAATACAGCACAGATCAGACGAATATGGTTATTTATATAAATTAGGTTTAAAGCTTTAAATCTCGTCTCTGTTTCAAAGTGAAGATGAGGACTTAGAGGATGTTTATATAACATATAGTAAGGATAGTTTAGAGCAGGAAACAGATTACTTATATACGCCCCGTCCTCAATATACCCCTCATAGATATTTAATAAATCTAAATCTACATGGATGAAATTGCTCTTTAATCACCTCTCAGAAACACTGTAGGTATTTAGGCTTCATCGCCATGATCCCCTCGAGCTCAGTGGACCGCTCACCTCCATCCAGCCGGGCTGCTGATGGAAGCATCACTAACTAACTAATCACAGCAGCTTGGTAACGGGGCCGTGTAGCTCCCGGGACCTCTTCTGTCTGAACGCTGTCCTGCCATATCACGGCGATGGATGTTCTGATACATGGACCGGTGACCGCAGTCTGATCAATAAAACATGGTGCCATTAAACACGGTAGTCGCTCTGCTGCTCTCTTCCTTCACCTATCACATGTCTGTTCACCTGTTCCTCTACTGCCAACAGCACCAGAGTGGTCTCAACATGGCGGGTGAGGCGCTGCGTGTCCATGCAAACACTCTGCAATCAGCTGCTAGTGATTCAGCGGGGAACACAAACAGGCTCCTCAAAAAGAGGAAGTGCTCACTTCCTTGGTTCTTGTCGCCGCAGCTGCAGTTTGAATGCTGCATGTTTCCATGAAATCGAGCTGCAGCCGCCCGAGTGCGTCACATCAGCCGGCGGAGCAGCGGTCTGCAGGGGCTTCAGACTGTCCCTGTGCTGGTTATCGCTCCGCCAACTTAGAGCTGTAGTGTCATGATGATGATGATGATGATGATGATGACATGTTGCCGCCTTTTAAAGGGGGAAGTAGTTAAAATAGACTTCAGTGCTGTGACAACTGTGTTCAGTTTTATCTTCTGACCTGACAGTCTGCATCTACAGAACTACACAGACTGCTTGCATGGTTGGAAAGTTCACAACCGCCAGTTGTGGGTGGGTGTGAGTCGCGGCGGGTGTGTGTGCTCAGCCTGCACGCCGCGGTGGCATCCGGGTTGATAAGCAGATACAAACACATAGTTCAAATCAACTCAGGTCGTCTCCACTCCCCTCTTTCTGTACTTGTCCTCCCGGTGCCCATGGGATTTGGGTAGTGGGGTCTCCGGCCTATACGGGCTTCACCTTCATCTCTTATGTCCTCCGAGCCATTACCGTATGGACGCCATGGTTCGGTGTTCACTGCTGCGTAGGGAACCCACCGGAGCAAGTGTAGTTATACCGGAAAGCCTGAAGCTTTGCTGTGTTAGCTAGCGACATGCTATGCTAATGTTAAAGCAGAAAGTAGAAAAGCCGCCTGCTCCGTCTTGAGTGGGACAATTTCATGTTCTGTTTCACACTTTACTTTTTTCTTTACAAACTACATGCATGCAGAACCGGTTCTGTGAACCAACATGTGACGTCTGTGTACTGTCACACTAAATATGTGACTTCTGTGTGTGCGTGAGAGAGAGGAGGACAGTATTTCAAATATTTACCATGTGAAATACAAAAGTCAATTTCCCTTAATAATGTTTGAATATTGTAAATGTTATTCAATGTGGGTTGGAGACACACACGCACACGTTACTTACTCATTGGTTGATTGACAGCTGGCTTTCTGTATGTGCATAAGAAGATTTGGATACAGCGTCGGAAGTGGGGCCTCGTTCTGTCCAATGAAAGTTGCTCATGGCGCAGGGAAGCTAATCGCTCGACTCCCTGATACAATCGTCTGCCTCTGCGACACAGCGCTGCCTTTAACCCCGCCCCCCTGCACCGAGACAGACAACTGTGGACTCGGGTGTCAGCGAATCTTAAAACATGACAACAGATGAATCAAATAAATGTTTGAAGTAAGAGGTGGAGGTACCTGCAAAACACTCTCCACTGTCTCTTCTGCCACGTGTGCGGCGCCGTACTCGCTCCACAGCTGGACACCCTTCCTGTATCCGTCTCTCTTTCTACACACATTTCTGCATCAGGGTCACTGGGCTCACCACAGTTTAGAACAGAATAACGCCTCTCTCTCATTGTCCCAAATCAATGTTCTCACCTCCCTCGGGATGTCGGGACACCGTCAATGGTGAGACCTGACTGCGTATGATGGCGAGTACGGCCGAGTGATAAATCTTCAGAGGAACAATCTGTGACATCATTACATTTTGCTTCTTATGTTGTTCCAGTGAACGTTCATCCTCGTACTGGAGGCAAAAGAATATTATTGTTACACCAAATTACCATGTAATTCCTGTAGAAATGATGACCTCCCTGACCCCACATGGGGGCGGGGACGCCGCTGCACATGCTTCGTGTGCGTCTGCAGAGCTGCTCTGTAGGTGAAGCCCAGACGCTTTGCTCCTGTGCATGTTGGGTTCTGGTGTGGTGCTAATGGGCCCGTGGAGGGGGTGCTAATTGATTCATCCTCTCCACTCCCTTTCTCATTAACACCCGTTCCCAGGGTGGCGTGTAGCTCTCCAGGCTCCCCCACAGCCTCCCGCCTGTCCCGCCTGTCCCGCTCTCCCCCCCTGCGCTCTGGGGACAGGTGGCTTGGAGAGTCCCAAACCGAGGCCGGGATCACAGGTGGGAGGTGGAGGAGGACTGACGTCTTCTGAGATGCGGTTGTTGTTGCATCTGCAGCAGTTCATAAATGACCTTCCTCCTCTTTTGTTCGCAGTATTCGCAGTGTGATGCAGAAGTACCTGGAGGAGAGAGATGAGCTGACGTTTGACAAGATCTTCAACCAGAAGATCGGTAAGTCCCAATACTTGATTAATGTGAAGGGATTTAAGATGTACCATCAACTTCTACAGAGGCACATTCAGTCTGAATCAGCTCGTGGAACCTCGGGTAGCGTACCAACACTGGACTCTGAGGCCGATACTGGCTGATGTTCAATGTATAATTAACTGAAGACGAAACTCAGCTGGATCAACACAATTCATGAAGCTCTGATGTGTTCGATACACATTTAACATCCTCGTCTGCACTTTCTGACAAAAAATCTGACATTGATTCCTCTCATCAAACTAAAAACCTGAATCTTTGAGCTCAAAACCAAACCGATGAGCTCATCTTCATCCTTCTTGTGAACTAAAGAATCTTTGTGTCGGTCCGGCTAAAACGAGAGCATCATAGTGAAAAGGAAACTATCTACATCAGCTTGTTGTTATAAACAGGGATTGTTGTCAGAGCAGAGCGGCATGCTGGGAAGTTACTGCAGGTTAACATGGAGTGTTAATGGGACGTGTTCCAGTTCTTATCATATCATCTGGGAAGTTACTGTAGGTTAACATGGAGTGTTGATGGGACGCGTTCCAGTTCTTATCATATCATCTGGGAAGTGACTGCAGGTTAACATGGAGTGTTGATGGGACGCGTTCCAGTTCTTATCATATCATCTGGGAAGTGACTGCAGGTTAACATGGAGTGTTGATGGGACGCGTTCCAGTTCTTATCATATCACGTAACTTTCTGAAAACATGGAGGCAGATATTTAATATGATGGTTTCAGTCGGGGCAGATAATAGTGTTGCAGGTGTTGCAAGTCTTGCAGGTGTTGCAGGTGTTGCAGGTCTTGCAGGTGTTGCAAGTCTTACAGGTGTTGCAGGTGTTGCAGGTGTTGCAGGTCTTGCAGGTCTTGCAGGTGTACAGGTGTTGCCGGTGTACAGGTCTTGCAGGTCTTGCATGGGTACAGGTGTTGCAGGTGTTGCAGGTGTTGCAGGTGTTGCAGGTGTTGCAGGTGTTGCAGGTGTTGCAGGTCTTGCAGGTCTTGCAGGTCTTGCAGGTCTTGCAGGTGTACAGGTGTTGCAGGTCTTGCAGGTGTACAGGTCTTGCAGGTGTACAGGTCTTGCAGGTCTTGCAGGTCTTGCAGGTCTTGCAGGTCTTGCAGGTGTACAGGTCTTGCAGGTCTTGCAGGTGTACAGGTCTTGCAGGTGTACAGGTTGTGCACCGTCTCTCCGTGTACACTGATACTTTCTGTGGTGGCGAAGCAGCTTTGTTAGTTTAGCGTTAGAATCCTGGGCTGTGGCGCCTCGGTAAGGATCCACTGAGTGTTTCCGTTGAGAGCAGCCAGGCAGTGAGCCGTTGGTTGTGTTGCACCAGGGGACCACAGCTGCCCCGAGGCCCTCTGCTGGGTTTACTTACTGTTCTCGGGCTCGGCCCCCTGTGAGACAGACTGCGTTAATTCTCCCTGCCTCCACGTCTTTGTGTTCAGCTCTGCTTCTGTCAGACTGGTTACTCTCTTCACCTCCTACCCACAGTCTTTTACTGAACACAGGAGACACCAGTCTGACCCATCTACACTCAGCCTTCACTTTATAGTGGCCTCAGTTTATTCTGTTTATGTTTTAACCAGGCTAGACATTAGGAGCAGCCTGATTGTCACCAGGTCTGGTACCCAACGTGTCCCAGTTATACATCTTTGTCACTGTCAGGTTTGTTCATCTTCTCACATGCTGTCAGCAGGTGTCTCCTGGTCGCCGCCGGTCATCAGAGCAGCTCTCGGGTCTCATTAGCTCGTCCAGAAACACTTGTTACCTGATTTGTCTCCGCTCCAGGTAATCAATCTCAAATAAAATCAACATGTCCTCATCAGGATTTATTGATACCAATGTTCTCAAACCTTTTACTTCCCAGTCTCATGTAGCTCATTATAGTTCTGCGTTGCCTCAGTAACCACCAGCATCTCTTCGTTCAGTGTCAGAGGGAAGCAGCTGCGTGGAAGTTAAATTATTAGTTTGTAGAAGCTTCTTTTCTTTACTTGTCGTTGTGAGTGGGGAGTTGATTCATCTCCAACCATGATGTCATAACTTTCAGCCTCCGTTTGATCAGCTGAGGATAGTGTTCATCTTCCAACCTGCGTTGCTTCGACTTCACGCTCCTTCCACTCAGGCCATTAACAGAGCGACTCCCGTTAGAAGGAGCAGTGCTGCTGGAGGCGGCTGGGGGGAAGTGGTGAAGCCTGTCGTGAGGCTCCGCATGCTTCAGTGACCAGACGTAGCTGTCGACACACTCGTACCGCATGTGACCGCGGAGAAGCGATTTCTCAGCTCCACGAACCGCAAACCTGCAGCCGGGCAATCTGAACGATGATCTGAGGAGCTGCAAGTGTCCGTGGTTTCCTTCACATTATATCTTTACTGCAAACAACATAAACCCTGTGAAGATGAATCTCTGCATCAGATGTGAAGCATCTTCTCGTTATTTGCATAACATCTCCTTTCACAACAGGACACATTGAGGCTCATTCATGCTTAAATCATCTGCCGCCTCTGTTATTGCTCTGCCCTTCAACTCATTCTCAGTGCTGCAGGCGTGTTTGGATTCAGACCCAACCTTTCTTCTCTCAGTGACACTGGCTGCATTTGTCAGACAGAGAACATAATACCCAGGCATTATGTCCTCCTCCTCCTCTTCCTCACATCCAACACTTAAGGTCCTTGCTGAAGTGTCAAGTTCTCCTGGTGTTGGTTCAGTAGCATCTTTGAGGGGTCGAAGCTTCACAACCTGCAGGAGCTGCACACTTGTTAAAGTGATCTGTTGGATTCATCTCCTGCAGATGACTTCTGGTAGTCGGTGTTTGATGTCAGACCTTCAGCTCAACACACTCTGTTCACTGTCATGACAACCGAGGTGGAAGAAAACACGGCGGTGATGCTGGAAATGTTCTTTAAACATTTATCCGACATAGTAAAGCAGTGAAGAGTTGATTCTGTCGGCGAGTGTTGGAGGCTCAGGTGATCCACCTGTCGTTACATCAGCCTTTGTGAGAGCCTGTTTGGGAGGCGATCAGTCAGGCACGATGAACGTTATGTAACATTCTGTTGTCTCTAAATATACCAGGCCTGACGACCACGACTCGCCTTCTGAACATTGTTCTCTGATAAATCTGTTTGACATTTCACGCCCTGTATGAACATGCGTTCGGTCTGTGCCGGGTCGGGCCGATGGACGAGGTCAACCTGAGTAGGGAAACAATCGACACCAAAGATGGTGGTTACATGGCACATACGACCTCCCCGGGAAACCGCTGATTGTTTGATTAACCGGTGACTCATCCGGTCAGTCGTGTTGTTCTTCTGACTCACTGGTCATGTTCACAGTGAAGGTGCAGGTCATTCAGTGTCCTGGAGATGTTTCCAAGATGGCAGCTGAAGTGGCGAAACTCAACTAGAAGACGTTTCGTAACACCAGGTTAAAGTTTGTCTCTACAGGTCGTCCCAAAGTATGAATGAATGTGAATCACTAGCCGGTGGCTGAAATGTGTTTGTGAATGCTGACACACCGTAGCTGCCCGGCGGATGGTCCCCCTCATACTGATGCATGACTGTTGTTATTTACCCTGCAGGTGCACGGCAGCAGCCTGTTAATGGTCATAATGGTGCTTCACCAGTGTGCAGGAGGTCAAAGCTTCTCAGCTCACTGGAACAGAATGTGTTGCCACCGTACGATCCTCCACCGTGCTGATGGAGGATCAGAGGCTCATATGAAGACGAGATGGTTGACCATTATTTGGATGCATCACCTCCTCCTCTCTGCCGCGCAGCTCGTCCTCTGTTTCCATTCTTTCTTCCAGTTCTTTATTATTTGCCAGTGTCCCCTCGCTCCCTTCATTCTCTCACTCACTCTCACCTTGGCATTCTTCCTCTCCATCTGTCAGACTTCTGGAATGGATGATGGAGAGTCGTGTGTTGCCTAGCAACTGTGGTTGCCATGGGAACCCGGCCAGAACTGCTGCATTCGCTCGTCAACGGGGAGAAATGAAATTGATTAAAGGAGGAATAAAATAGGCGATGGGACTCGCAGAGGGGAAATGGAGAGGACGACATTAAAGGAGAGAGATAAAAAGAAAAATAGTCCAGACGATCTCTTCTCCCAGAATGCCGTGTTTCACTCGGAGGCCAGGATGTGTATGAGAACAGACTGTCCACGCCTCCAGTCCTTCTCACATCCATCCTTTATTCATCTGTGATGATTCACACCTTCTTCAGATCAAAGAATGCAGCACGTTACAGTAACTGAGCATGAACACAAGCAGTTCAATAACTTGTAACTACAATCAAATAATTCAGCCTGCTATGAATAATTCAATGTCGCGCAGCCTGTTGGACACATAAACACTTACACACCTCTTCCGGCTGCCATGGTGATGCTGGCTGTGTGGGGCTGGTTGTGTTTCGTGCACTAACGTCTGCAGGTGTTCATAATTTGAAGTACGTCCTGTTCCGATGGCCGCCGGTGGCGTTCAACATCTTCAATTCAGCTGCCTTTGCAAACATTTCCAGTTGCTCCCGGGCGAGACATCCGCTCCGTCGTTTGTTCAAGTTTCTCAAACAGTCCTGCGGCGATGAAGTCAGAAGAAGTGATCTCAGTACATTTAGTGCTTTGAATGACTCGTAAGCTGTGATGTCATCAACATCAAGTCTCTAAAACGCCACGCTGACACGTCTCTGACTCCTGCTGGGAAGGTCTTTACCTGATCTTCTGTGTTCCATCGTTGAACCTCCACAGTTCCAAACGGCATGAAGTCCGTTGAAGTTGTCATGAAGATGCGTGCGTGCGTGCGTGCGTGCGTGCGTGCGTGCGTGCGTGCGTGCGTGCGTGCGTGCGTGCGTGCGTGCGTGCGTGCGTGCGTGCGTGCGTGCGTGCGTGCGTGCGTGCGTGCGTGCGTGCGATCCCAAATGTCAGAGCTCGCCATCACCCCTCATCACTGAGCTCGATGACAGCGACTCCGTAATCAGACAGAAGAGCGAGATCACGAGAATACTGAGCAGTGTTTGGTAACACTGATATCGTACTTGAATATACATTGTGCCATGTACACACACACACACACACACACCTGTAAAGGTTAGTGTTTGTATAATGCAGCACAGCCAAGTCTTCCTCTGTCTCACATGATCCTTCTCTAAGAAACTTGTTGCCATTCGTTGAGTTTCCTTCTTCCAACAGTACTGAGATAACTGAACCCTCTTTCATCTTCTGATCCTTCAGATTAATTCAGAGCAGGTATCAGATTAAATCTGTTGTTAACACGTATCAACATCAGTGACTTCTTCTTCCTCGCCGGTCGTTCGATGGCAGTAAACTGCTCCTGCATCGTGAGGGTCTGTGGGTGTTTCCCCTCCACGCCAGCGATACGAGGCTTCATGTTCTGTCTGTCCAACACATTCTCTGGAATGCGGTCCAGAGATCACCTGGAGCGTGTGTGCGTGCGTGCGTTGGTTCGTTCTTTGGAAGAGGCCATTTGTTGAATTAGCTGGGCAGTGTTGAAGTGTTCCCAGATTAGGGTTAATCCTTGAGTCTCAGTGATGTAAGAAGTGTATCCTCCCCTCTGTCCCTCTCTCACGTTTAATCTTTGCTGCAGGAGACCTCTGTGTGTGTCTCTGTGTGTGTCTCTGTGTGTGTGTCTGTGTCTCTGTGTGTCT
>CAAKHC010009358.1:0-14992 GCA_901007825.1 Macroramphosus scolopax | reverse complement strand
TGCTGCTGCTGCTGCTGCTGCTGCTGCTGCTGCGCTGCCTTCAGTGTCTGCCTGTGGCGTGCTGCCCCGAGGCTCGGCCTCAGCATTAGCAGACACCTCCAGGTTCTCCTTGCTATTAGAGAGGCGGTGTCTGCTGCCAAGCTGGGGCAGGCGTAGCCGGCCTGGTCTGCGGCCTCCACTGCCAGTTTTTGGGCTGCTGGAAGGGCTGCTGTCCCGGCTCAGAGAGGGCGCTGACTTCCTGCTTGAGGCAGGTGAGGCTGTTGGGAATCCAAGGGGTTAAAGACACTTCATTCTATCAAGATTTCCAAGATCCTGAGGGAAACCTCAAGACACACGAAAGCTAAACATCAGTAGTAAATCATGCTGTGGTACCTTTGGGGAGGTTGCAGAAGCCAGCTGGAGCAGAGATGGAGGACAGGTTGTCCTCGCCGATCCTCAGCAGATCCTCACTTTCACTGTGGGAGTGAAGGCAGCACGGCTCAAGGTCTCTGGGAGCCAGAAAGGCGCTGGGGTCAAAATTCTGCCGTGGAAATTTGACAATCTTCTGGGACTTAATCCAGCGACCGTTCACAAACTGGAAGCGCTTCAGATGGACAATCTGAAGAAGAGAACACGCCACACTCTTTAACAGAATGAAATACGGTATCAAAGCTGAACAAATAGACTAAATACTGCCACTGACCAGTATGGGTGGCAGCCTCCAGAGGTCCAGCTTCTTGGTCGCCAGCCGGTGGGTCTTACACTTTGAGCAGTAATAGAGCTCATCCTCGCCGAGCTCCTCCTCGCTGGTGAAGGCCTTCAGACAGCTGTCCAGACTGATGGGCTCAGCCTGGGCCCGACGGGACTGCTCCACACTGCAGTGCTCCTCTACAATCTGTAGAGACACCAGGTGGCTGATCATACTGCTGAGATGTGCATCCAGTCACACTTACTTCTCTAAAGGTCCCCTCCAGTTAAAAATGTGTCTCTCCTCTTGTTCCTACAGTGGAACGTTTGAGCTAGATTGTGTAGAATGATACTCTTTACTTTGACACTCAATCGCTGTTTTCACATTCATTGATAAAAGGGTAAATGTTCTCTGCTCAAACACTCAAAACATACTGAGACTGGACTGTACAGTGATGTATGAGACATTTTTTGTCCTGATGTGTTTTTAGTAAAGACAAATGATTTAAGTGAAAACAACTTTTAAGAGTAGACCATCTCATATTTACTAGTAAATAAAAGCTGGAATAAATTTCTTTCTTCTTCGAATTTCAAATTATCGTTTATCTTATTGACGGTTATCTTATTGATATCGTTATTGACTTAACACATGACATGGATGGTAACAAGAATGTGGGGTTGTGAAATATCTAGTGCACTCTGTTGGAATTGGGTGTATACATGTTCTGGTGTTGTGGACACAAAAGTCTGTTTACACAATGTAAACCATCAATCTGTTGGGTTATGACATTTCAAACTAGGGATGGCAGGGAATTAAAGTAATTCAACAACTGTGTGTGTGTGTCTCACCCTCTCCTGGGAGGTCTGGTAGCGGAGGTGCAGGGCAGTGGGATCCCAGTCCACAGCAATGTAAGCATTACCTACAGAGGCTCTGTCCTCCGTACACTCTACTGCACAGCCTCTGCAGAACCTGGAAACACACACACGCACACACACAACAAACAAGCACCAACACACACGCACATGAGTTTTGTTTAGTTGTTATTGACTGAATCATATCTTGTCACTACCAGCTGATCCATCATTCAGTGTGATGTGTGTGTATTAACTACTGTCGTACCTGTACCATGGGCACCAGGCACATGAGTTGCCATCTTTACCCACTACCCGTAAAGTGAAGGGGTACTGGTAGCCCATGCTGTCATCACTGCAGGTAGAAAAAGGAAAATAAACATGAAGAATCACGTCATCCACCTCACGCGTATGATTAGAATCATTTGAAACGAGTCGCTCCTGTTTCTTCCTCTCCACAGTTCACTGTAACTTCTAACAGAACCCTTTTGTGAACTGCACTTGTTTGTGACACAGGTTCAGATGGTATTATTTCCATTTCAGTGCAAATATATTTGTATTATGAGGTTTTTGGGCAAGTTGATCATGAAGATAGAGTTGATCAATAGAAAAACATTCCTCGGAAATACCAGTTTCTGTGTAAAAGCAGAAGACTTCCAGCTTACCAGTCCTGGGCGTGGTTGCTGGATTCCTGTGGGGGCAGTGGGCTGGCCAGTCGGGACACCTGGATCCAGACGGCGTCATATAGGTCCTTCTTACTGGTGTGGACAGTGCAGGGAACAATGAGCGGCATGCCAAACAGACTGGGTCGGTTCTTCTGAGCTGACAGGAAGTACAGCTCTGTACGCATCTGAAAGGGGACATGAACACTGTCATTTGTACTGGAAGAAGTAGCGACAGCGAAGCACCTGCAGCAAAGCAACTGTGAGGTTACATCCTGAGGGGATAATATCATGCACGGTATTCACTATATACAGTGCATTAGTCATTTGCATTCTCACCATCTTCCTGTGCATGGCGATGATGTAGCCAATGAAAGGGCTCTCTTGCACTGGTGTTATGTGTCCATTAGCAACCCCATTTGCCAGAGGTGACTCTGCGATGCAGGTCGACATGGTGTGTCCACCGTTAGGAATGAGGACGGGTTTATTGTCCAAGTGCCCATTAGGGGCTGAACCGTTGGCCACTGGTGTGATTTCTAATGAAGGGAAGGAGACAGTAGGTTAAGTATGGATTCTCAGAAAGATGTACAGTAAAAAGAAAGTAAACCCAGAGTGCACTAGTGGCCAGGCTCACCTGTCAGTGTGGGCGAGCTTAGTGATGTTGGTGAACCCGGAACCGGAATCTCAAAAGCGCACAGGAAGCCGTTGACAGACAGACGGACCTTCTGGTTGTCCTGAGGAAAATTCTACACAAGGTATTGTGGGAATCAGAAAGTGTCTCTATGAAGAGGACTGGCCTATGTACTGTAGGAGAACACAGCTGATCATTAAAAAACATTATGAAAAGTCGGCTGTATCTACCTGTTGTGACAGAAAAGTAACTTGACAACCTGGACTATGCTACAAAATTGGAAACCACACTGCTGCCAACTTGTCCTTCTTTCAACTCTAAGCTAGCACAATGTCCAAACTGCTTGGATAGATCAGCTGGGCTGTTGCATGCAGCAAGAGAGGCCTCTACCAAGAATGGCTTCTTGCACTGTCTTGTTACTGGCTACACTTTTTGGGGAAGATGTTCTGCAGAGTCTCAGTACCTTGATGTTGGAGGTATGAACCTCAGCCAGGAGGATCTGCTCGGGCTTCAAGCTGCACAGTTCACTCAGTTGTTTCTTCAGCCCAGTGTACTTTTCATCCATATTTAACCGCAGACCGTAGCGCACAGGCGTGGAGCCATCCAGTTTAATTACTATGAAGACACAATTCAGGTTATATTACTACAAATAATACATACATCTGACCATTAGCTCCAGTCCTGCAGCCTCCTTACCAGTGATCTCCAGATGCATGGAGCTGTCCATGGGCAGGGGCAGAGACAGGAAGTTGAAGGGGTCGAACCGAGCGCTGATATGACCACAGGTCTTGCACTTCACCTGGGACTTTAGCTGACCGTGGAACAAATCCACCACAATGGAGCGGTTCCTGCGCAGGTGGTTGTCCCAAGCCTGGAGAGGCACACACAAACACAGTCACACACACAAGCTCATTAAGAGGAGCCCATCATTAGGCCACATTTGCTTGCCGACGCTGAACCATAGCTGGCATTCTGCCTGCCTAGCATGTGATACAAGGCCAGTTTAGATTGAAGAGTCACAACAAGACAAAAGCGTTGAAAGAAAAGTTTAGTGAACAATAGTGACACAAGTCGTATCTCGAGAAGGGGCGTTGCCTGCGACTCAGCTTGTCAAGTCAACCAAAAATATAACCATACTAGTAAACGTAGCTCTACTGTCCAGTCGACATGACGTAAACTGAGCTTCAGGAAATGTCAGTCAAGACTGTCACAATGAGCGACTGACTGCTGTTAATGATGACTCATTTTAAATATAGTCGTCACAGTTGACATTAAGCTGCATGTTTATGTTGTCATTTTGTAATCTGAACATGACCATTTAATCTTGTCTCAGTGCAGAAATGAAGATGTATCATAGCAAACGTTTCATGGTGACATACATTAGTTACATTTCTGACTGGATTCCCCTAAAAGTGTCTCACTTTAACATCACAAGCTTACCCACAATATATTAGTTTGATCCTACACCCGTTATTTCGCAAAGGAGGTGTATATAGTGTTCTCATCATATCAAGATAATACTAATGATGATAACACTGTGAACTCTGACCTCGGAGGCCACCTCCCAGTCAGGCCGGCCATCACTGTCCTTCAGCTCAACGTAGGGCTTCTCATGGACTCGGTTCAGGTCTTCATGCAGGCCGTCCAGCAGGAAGGCTAGCAGCTCCTGGGAGTCCTGCTGCTGGAAGCCGTTGAAGCGTGGAGCGTACTTTGCTATCGTCCACTGGACAGGAAGTAATGACACAACAAATTGTATTTCCATAGATCTTTTACTTATTACTTATTTTGTTTTGGTAAATGCTCTCTAACGTGTGCACTGTCCCCTTTGCTACTGTAATGCGTAAATTTCTCCGTCGTGAGACATTAAAGGTTTTCTGATTCTGATTCTGATAAAGGATATAAAAGTGCTTCAGTAGCAGTTGATAAGGTGGCAGAGCAGAGTTTGGTTTGATTTCTGTCCTTTTTACACACAAAGAAAAGCAGCACTAGTGACACACTGGCCTGACTAGACTTTCAGTAGAACAATTAAATCAGTTTCAATTAAGATCACGAGACATGGAATGTGTCTTTGCCTGGGAGGAGTTAGAGGTCAAAAGACCCATTAATAACTATCAAGTAAAGATGAGCCACAACGTGACAACAATTCTATGACAGATACTCAAATAAAGCTGAACAACTCTTCAGGTTGTGAGAGATACTCACCCTGAGTTTGAGCGGAGCCACATTCTTCTGCGTCCCATTCCACAGCTCCAGCACCAGATCACCATAACACTTGGCCATGTGACCTCGCATCCCGATGGGGTTGATTCTGTAAGCGCATGGACACACGCTAAGTAAGATTAAAAGTTTGGGATGATAGTGAAAAGATTAAAGCCAGACTGATACACTCAAACGGCACCTGTTGAGCTCGTAGAGGTGTCTCCCTGAGATGAAGTAGTCTGTGAGAGGCTTGGTGTTGCTAACACATTGGATACTGGAGTTCATGAAGCAGGTGTTGCCAAGGTTACTGAGGCCAGTGGCTCCTTTCTCTGTAGGAACTGGGGGCGGGGACAAGGACATTCAGGTTGCATTTAAAGCAATACGTTACTTAATTATGTCAACTCGATACCCCCCTACAATCCATATGAGGTGATAGGACTATCTCATTCAAATACATTAAGTTACTGAAAACGCCCAGCTGTAAAAAAGGCTGTCATATGACAGAGACTGTAAATCTGCACCGCCTGATTTGAGGTTGAAACAATAGATTTCGAAGCGTATTGCATCATATTGCTAAATATTGAAGCCTCCCAACAGGATAAACGTGTTCCTCTGACCACAACTAACGACTGGAAGTCTTTCACGGCTTCATATGAAAAACTGTCAAGGCTGTCAATGACTGCAGTTATATTAAAGGGGATGGCTTTATTAACTGACTATTTGTCTCCCAGTTTGTGATTTTATGTGTACGAAATAGAACACAATTGATTTCCCTTGTACAACCTCATCCAACAGATTCCTCCTTACCTTTGTGTCTGTCCATCTTACTACTGTTGGCAATGAAAGACATTTCTTCGGGCCAGCTCATGTCTTTGTTCCGGACTGTGGAAGACGACAAAGACATTTCCCTGATTAGACCAATTTTCTCCCAGTTATCAATGGAGATGACATTCAGTAATAGCATTACTAGGCTGTTAATTTAGGGGAGAAGCATATGTCTGATACCCTCAATAACTAACTGCTGCTCATCATGGATCTTCAGACTTTCCAGTGTGTGATCTTCATCATCCAGAAGGGTGAGGTAGTTCTGCAGGAGTAGAGTGAAGAGAATGCTCTCTCATCAACACTGACAGTGAATAATATATAATTTGTTAAGACTACAAAGTTGCTTTGCTGTTCTTTCCTTGGCATCAGTTCACTTTACAAGTACCATCAGGCATGGCCATGATAGCTCAGTGGACGGTCCTTTACTATATCAGGGTTTCTACCAGGACCCCAGTTTGCGGAGGACTAATATGATTAAACATATAAACATGCAACACATCCAAGAAATAACAAAGTATTGAGAAGAGGCCGGGTCAGTCAGAGCCCAAAAGAAAATATTTTCCATGGACAACTAAAACTTTAATCCACACAAGTTAAGTGTGTCTTAACCCCCCTGTTGTCTTCGGGGTCAAAATGACCCGCCACTGTGTTGAAAACCCCTATACACAGAAGGACAACAGGAGGGTTAAACAGTCTGAAACAGAGAAGTAGTTACAGAGGTCAGCTGTGGCAGCTTTGATGCTCACCTCACTGTTATAGAGCCAGAGTCTCATGTCCTCCTCCTTGATGCGGAGCCTCTGGGACAGGTAGAGGTGGATGTCCTTGATGGTGGCCATGCGGCTGAAGCAGGCGGTGTAGGCCAACACCCGCTTCAAGGGAGCATTGGGGGATGGCACGTTACCTGCTAGGGCACATAGGAGAGGAGGGCATTTTAAGACACGCGATCTGAACTCATTTTCAAATCTAGTGTTTACTTGTCCTATTTGTCTGTAACTGCTTGTAATGAAACTTGATTTGTTGCATTGCTACCACAATTAGTCTGCACAAATTCAATCAATCAGTGTTGTGCATTCTGCTGAAGATTAGTTGTAAGGAAGCAGCAAGAAAGGACCATTCTGTCAATCAGGGCAGACTTGATTGGTCAATCAAATTAGAGTATTTAGTGGACTTAGATTGAATGAAATCAAATGCAAACCAATCATCATTAGTCCTGTTAAATTCCAAACTTCACTTAAATGATACTGATTTCAAACTCATTGATAAAATGATGGAATTTAATGTTAGATTTTGTGATTTCTATCCACACAGCCTTGCTATTCAATTATATCACAACATAAATAGTAATTTGCACTTTTTGGAATGCCCCGCTATCGCCTCAGGCTTTGGTGCATTATGAGTCATGACGGCAGAAACGATCCTCCAGTGGGAAATCAGGTCTGTGCTGTGGTCAGAAACCTGATCTAATGAATCTATTTGCACAAGTGCTTTCATGTAAAGTGATGAAGACTTCCCCGAACGCCTCTCCTCTGTGCTCTCCTCTGTTTATAGTCATACCTTATATCCATAGAGACATAATGAAAGGGATAATACACAATGAGCTTCAATAATTTATTAACAAATTGAGTGGGTCCAGGGAAAGTCCGCTTTGCAGTCAAGGGTAATTTTATATCGCGTTTCAGAATTACCTATTGATATTCAAACCTACGCTCGATGCACACAGACACATGTCCAATCCCTGGCTCCTCCAGAGACTGTGTCAGAGTGTCTTTGAGCAAGACACTGAAGCAGGAATTGCTCCTGGCGCCTTTGGCATCAGTGAATGTGTTAGCAAATGGCACCTTGCATAGCAGCACCTTCATTGTAAAGCTCTTTAATTACCATGATGGCAGAACTGCGCTGTTTAAATGCACCTTTTACTATTTACATAAAGTAGACTAAGGTCTTATCCTGGTCATTTGCTTCTCTCCTAAAACGTTTGTTCCTTTAGGATTCAGTATACTAATAATGCACACAAGCACAGAGCAATTCATCAAGGGTTGTCAAAATACATACTTGAATAGCAAGGTCTGTGAAGACTGAATGGAGTTGGACTGTGTGGCTTTTAAAGTCACCAGCAGACATTTGCCTTCATGGGCTGTTGGTTTATTCCATTGCCCACTGCAGAGCACTGCCTGAGCTGGATCAGTCCATTTTACAAGGATTAAAAAGGGGATGCGGGTTTGCTCAATGAAGCTTTTGCCGACGGCCTGCCCAGGTCTTGCTGCAGGCTTACATTACCTCTTGGTGGGGGTAAATATGGTGGGAACATTCGCAGGCTGGTCATACCCATATTAACCCAGATGTTGGACTGGGGTGAACGTGTAGCCGGCTGCTGGCGGAGGAAGAGGAGGTAGCGGGGGAAGAGCTCCAGCTCTGCCTGGCTTGTCTTGCTGTCCAGGATTACCTGTAGGGGAGAAAGGGCAAGTTTCAAGTCTCTGTCAATCTATTAACTTTACTGTGTAATTATTCCATCATTCCTGTTGTTGGTTTCTCTATGAACACCAAACAAGACCTGAGTTACAGTCAACCAGGAATTATCTTTAATTTGAATGTTACTTCCAGTTTTCCATTCCTGTTTGACAGCAGCGATAGTGAGTTCATTGGTTGTTGAGTGTGTGTAGTATTCACTCACCGGTCTTGGCAGGCTGAGGTTGGCACCGTACCAGTGGTAGAGCGCCCGCCACACGGGCTCGGGCACCGTCTCAAAGTCTCTACTAGACAACAGCTGCAGGCAGCGCTTGAGCCTGCCCCCCTCCATGGTTAATGTTGGGGCCTGCAGGGGCACAGCACAGATGTTTCAATATACACATATGAGACATTAGCCTTCTTACGTAAATTACAGATAAGAGTGCAGTATCAACATACACATTGAGACTGTATCCTAATGCAGTTTTGCTAGAACCCGACAATCATTACCACAAAATGCAGAAATAAAACAAAGGAATCAGGATGCTCAATCTTGTTCCTCTGAGCCTTTGGCAAAAAAGGAGGAGTGATAATTCTCATATCCTTTGAGATTTTTAGCTACGAAGCTGTCAAAATGATTATGATACACACTTCGGGAGAGATAAAGAATCAGCATGTGTTTCCTTTCAGAAGGTCTGGATCACATCTGTTGTTCAATCTCATCGCTTTGTGCATTCCTGTGCACAGACGAGGTCAGATCTGTACACAAATCCCATCAGAAATTATTACCACCCGAGTCTTCTCTGAAACTAAGAAGCTTCACTCTTCACATAAGTCAAACATGTGGCAAAGCAAAGCTGGGAACATGATGAATGATAATCACCCTCCTCTTCACATCACTTGTTTCTTTAAGGATTGATATTAAGATTTATTGATGACATCATGGCCCGGCTCAATCTCATATTCCATAGTTGCTCTGCCCTTATCAACCTGTGTGCAGCCCTAGAACAGTCTAACCTTTTCCTCAAACCAGATGGAAGGCTGGAGATGACGATGTCTTTACAGTCAGGGCAAATTTGTTTTTTCTCTTTGTTAACACATCAAGTGATTTGCAATTGTCAGGGTAATTTCACTATGTGCACCCTCAGGCTCTTATCTCAGGCATTACAAAGGCCGGCTATCCATGCTGTTTCTTTTTTTCAAATAGTTAAGCTATGTAGATCATCAATCTTTTGGTATGATAATAATTAAATCAAGGGAAAAAGATATTGTGTCCTATGAAGTTGATATGTTAAATGTATCTCATCATTGTGCGGAGGAGATGGAATGTGGCAACATCAGAACCAGGACAGTGGGAAACTCTTTGAAAAAATATTTGCTTAGTGAATTCTTGTCACTGAATGATCGGATGAAGAATGTTCTTGCACGCAGGTGACCTGGTGCCATTCATTGACCTCGACTGTTGAATCATTGCAATGAAAAGCACAACTCCTGCCAAGTTCCATGAAAATGGGCATGGTAGTTTTAGGGAAACACTCCAAACAGAAAGACAAAACCCAACCTCCCTGACGGAGGTAATAATCTTCCTTCATCATGTAAAAGTTTATTTTTTAAAAGTCTTTTTGACATTTCTGTGTCTCCTATTTTGCTCCTGTATCTTTGTTTTTATAGTTTGTTCTGCAGTAGGTGTTAGTGAAGTTCTATCTACTTTTGTTTACAATTCTAGAAGGTGTGACTCGTTACCAATCCAGTAGAAGATCACAATTTTAGCCTGAACACATGTCAGTGTGAACTGCTACACTTGATAGAAGTTCCGATCTTTGATCAGACAGAAAAATTGACGATATAGAAAAAAAGAATGTCTTTCCTGGCATGCTGGATCTTATTGATCATTTAAACGAACTACCAATTCAAAACAACTGGCAAATACTTCAAATACTGCTACAAAACTGTACACAGAGCTTGTATCACACGCATATACACTTACCTTCATGGGATCAGTGGTGACCAGAGCCTGGTTGTCGATGGCTCCAGGTCTTTGTGTTGCCAGCTGGGAGGGGAGGTGACCGTTGGCTGCAGAAAAACACTGATTGTTATTGTCCGATACGTTGTTCTGACGGGCAAAACAGCTCTCTGTAGCGGAGGGAGCTACCTGTGCGCTCAGGGCTGCTGGGACACAGGGGAAAGGGAGGGGAGGAATGGAGAGGATTCAGCCAGATAACACATAGTGGAGGACATCATATTCACATTCCAAAATTCTGTTAGCGCAGAAGTTTTTTTTTTTTATATCTATTACAATTTGAGGGAATAATCTTCTGTGAAAATGTCAAACAGAAGTAAAAAATGCTCGTACGCAAGTTAATTTGTCACTCCACAGGAAGCTACTCTGAAAACAAGCTGATTACAACTTACAAATATTATTCAATTACAAGTGAAATGCCCAGTACACTTTCTTCAGTCATTCAATATTCATCAACTTGTATGATAAGTCCGTCAGTAACAGTGTATTTGCAGACAAATGCTTTCTGATTGGTTTTGGTGCAACTGTTTAAAAATGTAAATTTCCTCAGAGTGCCCAATTCGCTCTTCAGAAACAGTTTCTTTTGGCACATCTGTTAAGTGGACTGCAGCTACAAAGTGTGAATGCAACAGTATTACTGGCACTATGACGTGACCTGATCTCTTTATGATTCAAGGCCATTGGGGCTGTCATGGGTTCGACTGCTTAACAACAAAGTGAAACCAATTGGGTCATTGAAGGGTTTGTGTGTGTTGCCGACCAGATTCCTGTTTTCATGGTATGTGAAGTGTGATGACTGACCAGCCTCTGTGGCCTCTGAGGCGCTGGACACAGCATCTGGGGACCTCTCCTCAGTGGGGCTGACCGGGCTTACGGCTCCCAGTCTGTCTGGGGAAGCAGGCTCTGTGGTGGCTGTAGCCATCTGAGTTCGCAGCGAGCTCAAGAAGGATGGCTGCTCCACAACAATGCCCTTGTGCTCCTGGACAGGGAGACAACAGCAGGGACTGCCCTGTCATTGTTTAAAGTGATAGCTCAGGTTAATGTGCTGTTTGTTCTCAGTACAGTGTGTCGTAAACTGTAACACTGGGGGTGTATAGATAACAGACAAATCAATTTGTGAACAAACAAGTCACTTCAAATGGAAAACAGACATTTGAATGATGACACAACCTCAAACCTAAAACATGATTTGAGGAAAAAAGATTCCTCTTGAATTCATACTTAATAATTTAAAGAGCTAGTAAATGTTCATCTGAACTTCAAGATGCAGTTAAGAACAACGTTCCCTCCTCTCAGCACTATTACTACTACAGCTTGATCAAGCTAGCAGTATAGTGTCACAGTATAGAGCCCTGCGTTAGGGAGTCGCATTAGCGGGAAAGAGCTTCTGTTGGACAAGAGGGCTGCACCTATACTCATAGAACCTGGTGTTACGTTATGTAAGTAACAATGTCTCTCTGATTGATTAGATTACCTGCAAATTGTATATTTCTCCAATAACTGTTCCATAATATAATCCTTATTTAGAAAAGTCTGAAAGTAAAAATAATCCTCAACAAATCTGACTGCATCTGAGGCAAACTGGCCATGATCTCAACCAGTACAAAGGCTGTTGTGGGGTGTTTATATCAGTACTAATCAATACATTTCACTTATTCATTAACTTGACTTACGTATTTAGTGTAGTCCTTCCACTGCTGCCACCACAGCATTGAGATGAGGAACCAGCTCTGGCCTTGCTGCAGCCCATGTCTGCTCTCTCTCTCCAACCAACCCCTACACACAGACACAGACACACAGTCACACACATGGCATGTAAATCCAATGGCCAACAATCATTAGGATCCAAGGTATCTTGCTTAACCGTGTGCAAACATGGTTATACCTGATGATTTGTCCCTCCTCTTCAGGAGTAGCAGGCCTGAGCCCCAAAACTATGTGGCAAACCTGGACCAAGACAACCAAGCCATGCAAAGATGTGAGGAACACAATGACACAAACCTAATATCAATCATCATACAGTCGGGAGGATGTGCTGACCTGGAAGAGCAGGTTTAGGAATTCATTGGCCAGAGCACTTTTCACACTCCAGATCTGGTAGTCCTCCAGGGTTAGGTAGCCAAGCTGGTGAGTAGTCAAACAACACGCAGGTCAACATTCACTATTCAACACATATCATATTCACTGCTCTGAGATCAATTGTACAATATAGGCCTGTTTGTAAGATAAGAAGGTATCTGACTGGAAGTTTACTGCAGGTTCACTGGGCCAATCCCAGTGACCATATGTGGAAGAGATTGAAAAAGGAATTCAAAGTCAATTGGTGCGGACTCTCTTTGAATGAAGGTTTAGATTAAATTTTTTTAAGGCATTAGTGTCCATGGTTCATCTTCCAGAAATATACTCAAAAAGTGACGGTCACAAAGAGTTGAGTCTCACCTTGGTTGTGTCGTGCATCTTCAGAATACCCTCTACTATGTCTGACACACTTGTGTGCAGCTCCTGCAAGACACCAAACATACAGCGTGACGCCCTCTACTAATACAAGAGAGAACAAAGTACAGTACTAAATGGACAAAATGTTGTATGTCAAAATCAGAGATTCATGACAACGCCTGAGCAGTCGCCGTAGGCACGACATTGTTTACCAGCATTGCTAGCTTGTCACTCCTTCCTCAGACTGACTGATGGAATGTCTAATATATGATCTGTCTCGTCACAACAGCTTCTGGCACCATCCTTTGTTTACATTCCAGTATGTGGGAGATGGTGGTCTGATTTGAATTGCAGAATGGTGAGAGATATTTCCCCACAAAAGGTCCTGGGCCATTTGATGTGTAAGCTGAAGTTCAACAGAACTGGCAAACCGTATCATGTACGTGGCTGTGGCGGTCTTGTAGGAGCGGTGAGGTCCACAGTTATGGTACTGTGGTATCTGGCATCCTCAGTTAGAGCCAGAGTTTTACTATGCAGGGTTCATGTGCAGATTAAAGAAACAAGATAACATGTGTAAAAAGTTCAAGGCCAGCTTTCACTTCCTCTAATCAACAGTCTCCTCGTACTATTCTCTAGATAAGCTTTCAAAGGAGCGAACATCCAAATGATTTTTCACATTGCTTTGCATGTGTCTGGAATTATAAATGTATGTGGGATAGAAAAACAATATAAAAGTGAGAAGTCGACCTTCGATGTCAGTTAGATAGTTATTTAGTACAACCTCAATTACACTGCAGAACAGGACACTTTGACCACATACAGTCCCGACTTCAACGCCCAGTGTGTGAACTTACAGGGAGTATGTCTGTGCGATTGTCCTTCCACACTTCAAGCAAGGCCACAACCATTTCATGGAGTTCATCTCGAGACAGGACTCCATCGCGGTCCACGTCAAATACTTTGAAGCAAACTGCCGGTGACAGAAAGTGATGCAGTGGTTGAATAAAAATATGGACATAAAGGAGAATTATATTATAAAAAGATACATTTTTCTCATTCATTTTAAGACTCATCATGAATATAGAAATATTTTGGGATCCTTCTATTTGCAATACTTTACTACCACAATATGTCTTACATTTCTGCCGTTCAGCAACAGGCCCCCTGCAGCATGCAGACAGTCCACAAGAGATCTCTTTAAAGTCAATGTGATTGTCCCGATTCTCATCGAAGGCGTGAAACAGACCTGGAAAACAAGATCGATAAAACAGGTAACATTTATCCAAGAGCAAGTCTTAGCAGAGATTTGTACTCACAGATGAGGGTGGAATTCAAAGACTGTCTAAACTCTTGAAACATAAGATTACAAAGCAATGCAACCTATTTAAATACTGTCTAACCTTCACTCAGTGAGGCGTGGATGGGAGGAGAGACCAGCGGGACAAAGGTTTCCAAGTCAAAGCGTCCTGTTCTGGACTGGGCTTTAAGCAGCCAGTAGCGCTTCTCCAAGTCTATGATGTCAGATTCCTCCACTGCAGGATGAGAAACAGAGAAGAGAAACACAGAAGTGATGATCATTTTTCCAGTCATTCATTAGGACCTGAAAGAGTGTGAACGCAAGTGTTGAAAAAATGACTTCTAACCTGCGAATCAGAGCACAACATCTTTATTTCAGATTTTTCTTTCATGGAGATTGAATACTGAAGTGGATATGATAGATGTGATCATATCTTAGTTATTTAAGAAGCAGAGTACGATTAGAGCCAATAAAACAAGCAGTATCATCAATGGAGAAAGAAAGACCACTCAAATTAAACATTCATGTCTGTATGAGGCACGAGGTTCCCTCATGTTTTTACATTAAAATGTTTTCACTTTAGAATCTAGAAAAACAAACAAACTGATACTTTTAAATGAATCCATATGATTGGGTTAATTTCAATGCAAAATGTAAATTCACATGTTTAACAAAAAAGACAATGTTAATCTAACATAGTACACAAAGCTTCTGTCTCTGTGATGGTTCCTAAATTGTGCATGAACAAGAGCCAGGAATGGGACGTTTGGCACACAGATTTACAGTACAGGACATCCTCCTCCTATGTGAGGTTGATCTCCCTGCTTGTTAAATCTCATGGAAGCAGCCATCATAGCACATCTATTTGTCCAATGAAAACATGTTATTTAGGTCGAGAACTGCAATTCTCATGAGAATATGAGAATTCTCATATGAGAATTTTGCAAGGAATAAAGTCC
>CAAKHC010009357.1:1743-21052 GCA_901007825.1 Macroramphosus scolopax | reverse complement strand
ACCACTGAAGGGAAAATACCCCAAGAACAAGCAGGAACTGAAGACAGTTCCAGTGGAGGCCTGGCAGAGCATCACTGGGACCAGACCCAGCGTCTGGGGGGTCTGTAGGTTCTGACTGGACTGGTGTCATCCACTGCAAAGGATTTGCAAACCAAGTACTGAAAGTGACAATTAGTTTATGATTGTTAGTTTGTCTCATTACTGTTGGTCCCTACAAACGGGGGGGCTCATATAGAACTGTGGTAGCTCCTCCACCGCTCACCTGGTTTGGATGTAGATACCCTCAAATTAAAGCTGGAAGGATTGTTTGTGCAATAATTGGCTGCCTTCAGTCAGGATTGGGCCCAGAAGTTAATTGACAGCATGCCAGCATGAGAATTGCAGAGGTCTTGAAAAACAAAGGTCAACACTGCAAATATTGACTCTTTGCATGATGTGATTTATACTTCAGTGTACCGTAGCAACATCTGACAAACAGATCTACAAACACTGAAGCAGCAAACTTTGTGTCATTCTCGAAACCTTTTGGCCATGGCTGTATCTACAACAAGTAGCAGAGAGATGTGGTGTGAGCTGTGGTACCGGGTTTGAGGGTCTTCACCGCGACTGCTGTTGTGTCGTTCCACAGGCCCTCGAAGACCTCACCGAACTGACCTGCTCCCAGCTTCCGCAGCAGCTTGATTGAGCTGCGATCAATCTCCCATTGGTCCACTGTGTTGTAGGACAGACCGTGAGTCTGTGGAGCCTCCAGCTACAGACACACACAAAGCAATGAGATCTGAATTCAAATCACTACGGTGGCTTGGTGAATTGAAGCATATGAAGTTATTTGATGTAGAACAGGGGTCTTCAACGTTTTCAGGCCAAGGACCCCCTAGCTGAGAGAGAGATGAAGCAGGGACCCCCTCTATACTGTATAAAATTGTGTTTCAGATTAAACTTTTTTTGGTTTGCTCTTTTTTCGCTCTACACCAAGCCTCTTTACCAAAAAATAGCAGATCTATTATGTTTGGCTAAAGTTTTCCTCAGAAAAAGGGATGCTAGGGTTCAAGTGATTAAGATAAAAAAAAAATCATTTCACACACAGATTTGGCGGACCCCCTGTAGTAACTCTGAGGACCCCCTAGGGGTCCCGGACCCCCTGTTGAAGACCCTTGATGTAGAGTATGTGGTACCTTTCTGCACGGTTCACCCAGACGCACACAGAGGCCATCTGCCTGTCTGGAATAATGTTGGATCAACTCCTTCAGTGTTTCGAAGGCTCTGGTCCTCGACACATAGTAGAAACCATTTTCCAGTTTTTTCAGCTTGTAATGCTTCACCCTCCCACTGTCCAGCACTGAAACCCAGACACATGGACAGAAACTGTTCAGGCTCTGATGTCATCATACAAACAGATTATTCAGGCAGGACGTGGACAAAGACGACACTTCAGTCCTCTGCTTGGGTGTGTTTTGGTTTAGGCAACACCAATATTCATTTTTATTGTTAAACAATTTCTCTGCAAAAGTAGCATGTATATGATGCTGGTTGGTATGATGCTGTTTTTTCTGTGGCTGCACTCAGCTTGTTATTTTTTTCGTGTTTAGTGTTCAATTTAATCCGAAATACAATTATACTGCAACAAATTGGAATGAAACATAGATAACATTTGAAGTAGGCGGATAAGAGGAATGAAAAGTATTTTTCTACTACTAGTAAATATTTAATCTATACATTTGTGCTAATTTAAAACCCAAATTAAATTGACTAGAGTCACTGTGTATTGATCCAAGATACAGATTGAATTGCTGACATGGTAGCCATTATTAAAAATAATTGCGTTAACAATAAAAAACATCCAACTAAATAGTCAGTATGTGTGTGCAAGCATGCTTTCACCAGATTGAGCTGACTTCCAGGCAAAAGGAGTGAAATTAATCAGTTCCTGAACTGACTAATGAATGAATATGGAAAGAATTTGACTGAGTTCAAGAGTGAAAAGACAGATTAGAGATAAAGTTATCACACTGCTGTTATGGGCGCAGAGAGCTGTATGTATTTAACTTGGTGACCTTAAAAGCCTCAATCACTGCAGTCCGTCGAGGGAGAAGTGAGTCAGTGAACAAGGTTTGAGGATTATCAGGTGTGTGTGTGTTCTGTGACAGAAGCACAAAGACTGCAAACAAGCATGTTTGTCATAGATTATCGAGTTTTGGTAACAAGATGTTACTAAGATTATTTCAGGCTAACAAGACGAGGCTCCCATCTGAAGGAACGGGAAGAAACCAGAACTGCATTTTCCAAAGTCACTGGTACATAGAAACTGCATGTATAGTCACTTTTACATCTTGATACCAATAGGAAATAAAAATGTTGGTGACTTTGCCAAAGATAAGGTTTATAATGCTCGACATGCACAAGGTTTATTTACACCATTTATTGCAGAGGGCTGTGACGTGACACACTTTGGGCTTCACATGCACACCTTCCTCATTATAGCAACAACTGATGTTGCTGAGCAGAGAAATTCTAAAGAACATTTTCTAAATAATATTTAATCCTTCAAAAGGTTACATACTGTCCTTACAAACAATATAAACAAAAGTCCACTCGACAGTGTTTCAGGCGTGAGAAGCTACTTTTAAGTTGCTACGATAGTCTTGTCTTCACCCACCTGAGAGGGAGAGCTCCCCTTTCTGACTCTCACAGTTCCTGATGAGGAAGGCGCCGTGCAGGTTCCCCTCCACAAGCAGCATTTTCTCTGCATCCTGTCGCTTGGTGTCAGCAAAATACCATCTGTAAACCAAACACAGAAACATCTTCTGTTCTCTTGTGGCCCACAAATGATATGTTGAGCTTGGCTAGTTCCATTTCGGGCCTCTTTTGGCCCACGTAGCACTGGCCAGCTGTAACTGAGCCATAAGTGACAAAAATGTCCAGAAGGAGCAACTTTCCTGCCAAAACCGAACAAACGCTGCATGTTTGTTGTTTTTAAAACACAAAACATATTTCAAACACATCATGCTTCAGAAACACATGCAACATGACTTTTGAGTCCAAAAAAAATTATTTTACAAAGACAAAACTATTTAACTTTTTGGCCAAATAAATCCACAGCATATTTAACTATTGATTATAAGTGACTGATTCAGTGTCTCAGATTAATGGACGAGCTTCATTATTTAATGAACAATCATTCATTTAAGAAACTTAGTCATTATTTTGAGACTCTGAGTCATCCACTCCGCCTCAGTGTCATGGCACCATGTTTGTTAAAGTCAACATCCAATCCCCCGTGTTGCTGCTCATAGTGATGCTGCTCTGTCCCCACACACTGAATGGAGGGACAGAACCATCACGCCACTGGACCAGGACCAGGACCAGGACCAGGACCAGGACCAGGACCAGGACCAGGACCAGGACCAGGACCAGGACCAGGACCAGGACCAAGCCGGCTCAAGTGGATCAAAGTGTGCATGCTTTCATTTAGCCACATCTCTATATACAGAGTTGCAGCTGCACTAGGAAACCTGATGGGGCTAATTTTGATGACCAATCAATGGACATTAACCTGCATAACAACATGGAAATCTGGTGTGTTTGAATTAACAGTTTGCCCCATTTCTTCGTTCTATCAACCGTTTTCCAATGATTCCACTATAATCTATATATGTAAAGCACTAAGACATGACAGACCTTTTGTCAGTGTATTTTCATAAAGAGCAGGTGGAGACTGCACGATGTATCGTATTAAATGAATGCACCATGTAGCTTCTGATCCTTCCTGATTTCTCACAATTGAACCAATACAATAGTTTTGAGATTTTAACTTATTCCTTTGAGATACAAACTCAATATAATAATTGTTTCTTAGGATTTTGAGAGTCTCCAATAGGGAATTCTTGGGAAGTCTTTGAGAAAAAAAAAAAAAACAATTCAGAATGTTATGAACTGTCTGATGCGTGTTTGGTGTTGTTTATTTTCCCCTTAAATTAGATTTAAGTTTTGTAGAATTATGACATGTGTTAGGCCTATCTTTTCATATTACATTGTCATTCTGATTGATAAAGGCTAGTTTTATTGTGTTCTGAATCCCCTCTGTCTTGCAAATCATCTCCATTTGGTTTGTGGTTGGGTGAAACTATGACAAGACTATTTTTATCCATGTGAACAAAACAGGAAAAACCTGTGTACAGCTGAGCAGAAACAGGTTTCAGAGGACCAACACATACCAAGTGGCTGAGAACACAAAT
This sequence comes from Macroramphosus scolopax, assembly GCA_901007825.1. Lineage (NCBI taxonomy): Eukaryota > Metazoa > Chordata > Actinopteri > Syngnathiformes > Centriscidae > Macroramphosus > Macroramphosus scolopax. The sequence continues at coordinate 16,817 of CAAKHC010009357.1, read as the reverse complement.
ATGTGTTGGACTTCTCTTCTTATACAGTAAGTCAGTTTTAGTTTGTCTAGACAAACAAACAGTTTGACCGGCAAACAAAATCCAAATGGTCAATCACTTTCCATTTCCATGTCCTGTAACGTTCAGTGGGATGAAGTCATACTCGTTAAATACTACATGTAATTCATAGAATATGGGGATGTTTCTGAGTCTTACCATCAGGAAATGATTAACCTTTAAGACTACACTTCCTTGTGCCAGAAATTATTAACTACCCTGGGCTGAGCAAACGGGTAATTCCATGTGTGATGAGATAAGGGTTTCTAAAGCACTGGCTCCTGAACCATGGTCGAAAGGATTTCTGTTCAAATCCTAAGTTTTTCAACCAATGTTTGAACTCTAGGATAATAACACACTGAGGATCAGTAGGATTCCAGGTGATTACACCTCATACGTTGTTCATGCAGGCACGGCAACCAACAGGGACCTGCAAGGTGAACTTCATGTCCGGTGTTGGACCAGCAGCTTGAATCAAATACCAAACATCTGTGGATTCCTGCTGGGTGCCTCTAATCCATGTGCTTTGTGCTATCCCAGGTAAGTAGAAGAGCAACAGTACTCACGGTTCTGCATCGATACTCTCCAGCAGGGCCACATAGTTGGCAGGGATGTATCCCTGCTTGCAGGCTGAGAGCCCGGTGAGAGCTTTCGCAAACCACCAGTCCCCAGCACTTTTATCCAAAGCCTCCAAAGTATCCCCGGCGTTGAAGCTCAGGTCCTCCTCGGTGCGAGCAGAGTAGTTATACAAGGCGATATAACAATTCCCGTCTTTCTTCACCGGAAACCTTTTGGAAGTAAAATCGTTCTCGGTGTTTTGGTCGACAACGACATTATCTACATCTCCGGCAGGTCTGTCGTTCTCCTGATGCCTGGTCCCACGTCCAGCCTGGTTTGGCTTTTTAAAACAAGCCAGAAAACTCTCCCAACAAGCAGACAACTTATTTTGGATCTCCATGATCTGCTCGTCAACCACATAGACTCATTTGTGCGTCGGGAATAAAGACGGGAACACTTTCTCTCATGATCACTGTCAGGTGATTTTAATAATCCCAAAACACGCCAGCGGTGGTCTTTGAACTGAAGGAAGCTTCTGCTGCGTAAAGGTTGAACTTCCTTCCTCAGGGCAGCGCCGTGAGTCGCTGTTTGACGTTCCAGTCTGACAATCACCGCACCTGCTGAAGAATGGGGAGCGGCCCCACCTGACAGGTGAGGCAGGGCGCCCTCTGCTGGTCACCGTGGAGGACTGCAGCACACCGGTAGAACTCTTCCCTGAAAGTTGTCTGGAGTGTTGTTTTTGTGTGTAACCTCTAGTACGTCTTCATATGTCGGAGTAACCTTCATAAAACCTTTAGGGAACGTTCCTCCCATGTTTTACTGCATACATGGAATGTAACACCAAATAACATAGCAAAGCATCACCTAGTTCCATGAAGGCAGACTCTACCCCCCCAATGAGTTCATTATAGTGCACAGTTCTGGCTTTAATAGAATCCATCTGAGTAGAGTCAGTCTTTCTATTGGCTATTGGGCCGCGCACAATCTGTTATCGTCTGCCTGACATTAAAGAACGGATGGTGTTAAATGCTGATATGATTCACTCTGATTGATGCTTGCCTTTGTTTTTGAAGGTAAAACAGAAAATAGACTCCAGCTTGACAGATCAGGGAAACACACTTTGAATAGGATATAACAAAAACATTTATTCCTTGTGTCTTTTGATTGTAGGTGTTAAGTTTAAACTTGCTTTATGGATGATGGCATTTTACATATAGGGTACCCTGTTCTATATCATTCTTTCAAAATGATTCACTGAAGCTATACCGTATTATTATTATTATATTTACAGTGAATTGAAAATTCAAATTCAAGATTAGATTAACTACAATTGTTGTATATGGTTTGACACAATTGTATACACATCATTCAGCATTATATAAATGGTCTCTTTACAAATTTCAAGAGTGTCACAACAAATAAAGCTGTTTGGTTTTGCTTTGGTTACACAAAATAAGATTCTAATAACAGGACACAGGTGAATCAGATAAGTTTGTTGTGTGTGTGATATATTAAATGTTAGATTTAAACCCATACATCAATTGCCAAATAACAAACTGCACATACATGCATTTATAACAGTCAAATAATAAGACCGACTCATTCAGCTGCAGTGAACCGCAATAACAGACATAATGAGCTATACATATATATATATATATCATACAAGTAGAATAGAGAGGTGTCTGGGATGCTACATGGTTTTTAGTTGATATAACAAGGATTTGTATCCCATAGTTACATGCACATCCGTTGAGTACTATTGTAGCTCTAGCGTGAAATATGATTTTCAATTCTTATATTTATATATTTATTTCCTCCCCCTTACCTGACTTGTAAAGCGACCTTGGGTGTCATGAAAGGCGCTATATAAATTGGATTTATTATTATTATATGAAAAGAGTTTCACAGTGGGTTTCCGACCGATGAGCATTCCTCCCACCGACTGAAGATGTACTTGCAGTTCTTCGTTAATGCTAATACTTAATAGAAATTGGTCAACACTCAAGTCCTAGAGCGAATGTTTCATCCCATTTCTACCGCTCCTACTTACCCTGAGCTGTGATGCAACCCTGAGGTAAAGCTGCAAGGTGCTTCACGCTACAGATATTCACTTTCGCCACTTAAGTTATGTGGAAGGTTTGTTACAGTGCAGGACGAGCTCATTAACTAGCCACTTGAAGTAAAGTCTATATTCAACTTATATATTACTGAATAATCCACTGACCTTCACATCCTATTACAGATACTGTAACATTTAATTTTCATTAGAGGAACAGGTCAAGTACTATTTATAAGTTTTATCAGATTATCAGTTTGTAAACATTAACAATGAAAGCTGCCTGCCAACAAATCTAGTCACAAAGTACGACAAAGTTAAGTGCTTATTTATTGCATGTAAAACAAGCACTTTCACACTATATGTAAAGGTACACATACTTCTTTTACCAGGCAAAGGACAAATATTCTACCTGAATTTACTTCATATTATCCCCCTGATAGACTAATAATTAAATAGTTATTGAGCAGGACTCCCACTTACCCTGGGACACTGTAACATGGGCAGTTGTATCACACAGCACGATGCCACGGATGAACTTCACACAGCCACTGAAGAGCAGTGGACCAACAATCCACAACAATCCATCTGGTGGTCACACCAGATACTGACTGGTTTTCTGACCACACACACACCTATTCTTGTTCTGTGAATTTGGTCTCTGTTTTGATTTTATTTATTGTTTTACAAAAAAATAATAATTATATTACAAAAATACAAAAGAATACATTTGTATTGTCTATTCTTTGTATATTTACTGTAGTTACTGATGTAAACCAGCAGTCTGAGACACTGTTTACAGCTTAAAAGAGTGTAAGATCTAATTTGCTAATGATTAATGGTGTTTGTGTTAATGTCAGAGCTGTCAAAACAGACCGGGAACACCAAAGTAAGGAGGGAGAAACTAACACAACAGGAGTTTTAAAATTTTTTTTAAACCCTTTACTGTTTCAGTGGACAGAAACCTTTAATTTATTATCAAGACTTTCATTGTGAAACATTTGCAGGAACCTGGAAAATGTTTTGATCTTCAAGGTCCCCAAAATGAGTTTCAAATGTGGCTACTGCCATCATGTGGCTCTTTTATGTTATTACAAATGGCAGTTTGAAAGAAACATAAACACATCCACAGTAACTGACAATGGACAATGGACAGTAACACTAAGATGAGTAACCCAGAAAAACCTATTATAATTAATTACTTACCGTAAGACAGGCCTGGGAGTGTCGGTCAAACCTCTTTGGGGCCAAAGATGATCAGTTTTGAGTTGAGCTTGAGGAAGCTGCTTGCATCCATGATTTAATTCCAGTGAGGCAGTTGGTCCGAGTGGAGTGAGTTGCAGTAGTGACAGATTTGGTGGAGATGTAGAGCTGTACGTAATCGGCATAGAAGTGGATGCAGGGACCATTTCGATGTATGATTTTACCAAGGGCATCATGCACAGGATGAACAGGAGAGGACCAAGCACCGAGACCTGGGGGACGCCGGGACAGAGGAGTGGTGGATCTGTCTGTTTGTGATATAAAGTGAAGGAAATAAGTATTTGATCCCTTGCCCATTTTGTCAGTTTGCCCACCGACAGAGAAATGAACGGTCCATGATTTTAATAGTTTGTTTCTCTTCAGCAGTGAAAAATACTTTATAGAAGATATAAATTGATTGCAGTTCATTGGGAGAAAAAAATATTTGATCCCCTGAAAACAAGTAATTTTGGTCCACTCTTCATTGCAGATCCTCTCCAAATCCCAAGTACATGGTCCCGTCCATCCTCCCCTCCATGAGGTGAAGTCGTCCTGCCCCCTTAGCAGAGAAACACCCCCCAGCATAATGTTTCCACCTCCATGCTTGACGATGGTGTTCTTGGGTTACAGTCATCACTTCTCTTCCTCCAACACGGTGAGTCCAGTTGATGTCAGAGACCTTGATCTTGGTCTCCTCTGACCTCATCACCTCCTCCCAGCCTTCTCTGGATCATTCAGGTGTTCATTGGTAAACTTCAAACGGCCTGTACATGTGTCTTCTTGATCAGGGGGACCTTGAGGGCGCTGCAGGATTTCAACGTGTTTGAATGTGTGTTACCAAAGGTTCTCAGCTGCGCTCCCAGCTGCCTGGAGATCATTAACAAGTTCCTCCCCTGTAGTTCTGGGCTGATCCCTCACCTTTCTCATGATCATCGATGACCAAGGAGGCGAGACATTGCATGGAGCCCCAGGCCGCTGGCGATTGATCCTCGTTTTCGAATAATCACACCAACAGTTGTCTCCTTCTCACCAAGCTGCTTGCCGATGGTCTTGTAGTCCAATCCATTCCTGCATCATTGACCTGACGTGCTCAGACACTCTTTGGTCTTCCCATGGTGGAGAGGTTGGAAACTGATTGATTGATTCTATGGACAGGTGTCTTTTATACAGGTAACGGGAAAAAAACAAAATACAAAAAATTGTCTAATCAACCAAAGATTTCGCGACCCAGCCTGCAATACCTCAGCGGACCCCCTAAGGGTCGCTGACCCCCTGTTGAACACGGCTGCCATAGGCCATCATATACTCTAAGATGGTCTTGAATGTCAAGTTGGTATCTCAAGTCCGGCTCTCGCTCATTCTGAAACTACAGTGAAAGAGTGATTGTAAAGTCATTTTTACTCCTAAATTGTGATTAAACCCTGAATGGTATAGACATCAGTTTGATCGAGTAACATTAACTCTTCACAAACGTGTGACTTTTTTTAACCACCAAGAACGTTGGTGTCAAATTTGAGTCTACCATCTCCTTTTTCAGCACCTTAAAGAACTCACAAAGGTCACATTTCTTACTCGCTCAACATATCTAAGATAAGGTCTTCTCTGTCCATGACTGATGCAGAGATCTTATTTCACACATTTGTGTCATCCAGACTCAACTACTTTAATGTCTTTCGGTCTCGTCTACCTCATGCTAACAATACAAGTCTTCAGATGGTCCAGAATGCTGCAGGTAGAGTCCTAACTAAAGCCAGAGAATCTGACCGTATCGCACCAATCCTAGCCTCGCTTCACTTGTTTCAACTGTCAGAAGAGACTTTAAGGTCCTTCTTAGTTACAGAATTGCTAATGGGCTCGCCACGTCATACCTCTGTGACCTCATTAAACCTTACATCCCACCTTTATACTCCCAGATGATTGGCTCTCGTTTGTCCTAAAGCAGTCCGCCTTCTCTCACCTTCCCTTTCCTCCACAATAATCTGACATCGGACAAGCTGATGGCACTTAAATCTAAACTTAAAACTCATTTCTTAACCTCATTGTTGAATGAGGGCTATATTGTTCTCCTCATTTCAGCCCTCGCACATGGTATCATTTACTTTCGCCGGATTGGTCCCAGCCTCAATACAATACTACTATTCCTTGTAGCTCATGTCTGTCCTGCTGACGAGAACACAACAAACTACAAATCTGACAAGGTCTCTCTTCCTGTAACGTTTGTTGTTTTTATTTGTTTCCTGAGTGTCTCCCTCTCTCTTCTTCTCTCTCTATTTCTCGTGTCTGTATTTCTTTTGTTCAGGTTGCTTCCTACTTTACGGTCCAAGGCCATTAAACATCTCTGTCGATCGCCACAAGCAGAGGTGGATCTTGATTGGGGCCTTTTGCATCACTCCTAACTGATTCATACAAACATCCATATATTCCCGGCCCTCTCGCTAATCTCCTTCATGGGGTAAGTGCACAATATTGTGGATCATAACATCTTTCAGCAAGGCAAAATGTCTGTATCAGACCGTAGCAGTGAGAATTAGAAGAGCAAAAGACTTAATCGACATATTTGCGGGCGGTGTAGCATGGAAATCCCAGAGAAAACATTTATGTGATTTCTATTCTGAAGAGGTTGTTGCACAGAAACTATGTTCACTCTGAAGGTCTTCTATAGATTACCCAGAAGTCCAGGCCCATTCATTTGGCTATGTTTAGCCCTGCCAAGCTGCTGTTGGCCTTTGACTGCAGGGATTTGCAAAACATGGGTCCAGAAGTGGAGAGTTTGTATCAAAACTGAGCCCCCCATTGGAGAGACAGCACCCCCTCCTTGACAGAGCTTGCCTGATGCTTGATGTGGTGTCAGCTCAGGCACCACAGTGCCCCGCTTCCCTCAGCCCTCCAGACAGGGCAGATCCAGGCTCTGACAGCCTTGGCCTGTGGGGACGGACTAAGTCCAGACGCTGCTGTGACCGTACTGCCCTTCTGTATGTTGCTTACCATCAGCTGTCAGCACCTCTTTAGAAAGAGAGAGGAAAGAAATCTGCTCACACTTCTCCCAGACAGGAATCAGGAATTGAGCTCAAAACACGTCAGCCAGACCGCACAGGCCCTTTGGGGCTGCCAAGAACTGACTGGACCTTGACCACAGCGTGAGTAGGTTCTCCAGGTCATATGGACGTCGATTTATCTTCTGCCTTTGCAGGAAAAAAGTACAGTTGAATCACAAGAGTCTCTGGTGCTGCTCTAAATGGGGAAAATATTCAATTTGAAAATCTCGTGTTTGCATTAAAGCATTTCTTCAATGTGTAATGAATGTCTTTCAGGTAATACAGCATTTAAATGGACTCTAACCAAACCTTCAATTACCTTATGAATATAAACAAAGGAATGAAAATCACTCCTGTAAGCGGTTCATGTGTGAGCTCACACCTGGCTTCTTTTCATAAACTTGATTTCATATATTCCCGCATTGCCATCAACAATGTGAAGTCCAAATGTGAATTTGAAGAACACAATGCAGATTTAAATACATTTGTCCTTTTAAATTGGAGGCTAAAAATGCAATTACAGTAAAGGTACTTTGTGACTGGATGTTTACTGAATGTTGCTGCTGTGAAGGCCAACAGCTGTTCACAGGTCATTTATTAACACTGTCGAGACACCAGATCACTAGAATGGATCTGAAATTAAAACATTTCATTCGCTATCAGATATCTCAACATGTCTCTCCTCTCTAAATTAGTTGTTAGACATACTGTACGTTGTTTTTTTCTATTCCTTTGTCCTTGAATATTGTTTATTTCTATTTATTTGTATGTCTTTTTCTACAATTTTATTTTAATGAGGGGTAGCTCCATTTTGGAAGTTAATCCGTCATCGTTTTTCATTTTCTTTCAATACATATTAGTTTTATATTTGAGGCTTTATACTCACTGTTTGCACATGATATGTAGGATTGGACGACTTCATTATATAGTACTGCCACTCCTTACGGAGGGCTGTTTAGGTCTCTTAATTGGCTTTTGTGGTGGTGGGGGTCTGGGGTGGGGGGATTCCCTGGACAAACCATAACCAGTTTGGAGGCCATTGCATCTGTATCTGCTTCGTCATTCCATGTATATTCACATTCAGTTTCCATTTTCAACATATACGTACTCAAGAATTAAGAATATGAAGAGATACATTTGAAGAAAGTGTAAATTAAAGAATGAATGTTACAGAAATTACATATTTGTATAATTAAATAATACTAACATTAGTATCATTATCATCATCGACATCATGACAGTAATGGAAGCTACGAAATAAAGGCAATGAGTGTGAGTGTGAGTGGCAGGAGGCTAAAAGCAAAACCTAACATGATCTGTGTTGCACATCACATCTGTGGTTATCTACATTTGGGACGTTCCTAACAAGGCTTTTGAAGTAGTGACACTTCTACAAACCTTCTGGTCTCAAAGCTTTGACACACTGCTCTTGGACGCCATCTGGTGGTCAGACACAGTGTTGCCTCCTCCAGTTGGCGCCGACCTGTAGGAGCAGCCCTGCTTCAGGTAGGTAGATACTTTATTTATCCAGGCGTTTTGGGGTGTTTCAAACAAAGAAGCATTGTGGGGGTTTTGTTTGAATTTGGAATTCGTATAACACTTTTCTATGTGACTCTCCGTATGTAAATGTTCCCACGCCTGAGGATGGAGTCTCTTGAGAGCGTCTTTCATATCTATAGTATCAGCGATAGTGTCAACTACTCTGATGGCGTCTACAAGAAGCGGAGAGTTGTGCACTTGATGAAGGTTTGGTTTTCTCAATGGAATAAGTGGTTTAATCTGCAACCTTAATTCTAATTTAGAATAAAGGAACAAGGCAATACTTGTTTATGTAAATAGTATTTCAGGGAATATAAGATTGCATGAACTGAATACCTGTCTGACGTGTCAGTGAGGTCATGAATCACTTTTATAGGTCAAGTGAGAGACTCATTGAAGGGAGGCTCAGGAGCACGGTGCTTTATAAACTCTGGGTGACGAGCGGCCCATCCCTGATTTACATGGAGACACATTTGATTAGTTTGTAATTGAGAACATATTATTTACACAGAGTTATATGGAGAAAAGCACATGATCCCTACAAGATGTTGATTGTTTCTTTTTTGTCTCGTTCCAGTTTGGCGGCCAGGCTGAGCCTCCAGCACCACGGCTGTCTGTCATGGTGGGCATATAAAAACACGTTAGTACAATGCCTGCTACGGCCTGAGGGCCTGACGTGGTCTTCGTCAGCTAGTGGAGTTTGGCTTGAATAGATCTGGCAGAATTTTGCTGACAAATGGTGATGACTGTTTGTTTCTGTGTGTGAACAAGGAGCCACTGACACCAACACTGGACCTTCCCTCGGCGAACAAGGACGTCCAGCCAGTCACGAGCAGAAGAAGCAGCATTTTCAGCTAAATAAAGGGAGACTTTCACGTATTCTTTGCTAATATGAGCTTGCTGGATATATTTAGTAGAAACTGTTAAGTAAGCTAGGAGAGACAGATGATATATATCATATGATGACGATGAGAGACGATGGCGGAAACACGGCAGCATTGTGACATGAGACTTACTAAAACAGATCTGTGTGTTAAAACATCATATTCATTTGAATTGAACAGAATGGATCCTAGAATCATTTTAACTTGGACAAGCACTGTCTTCTGTGAGTGCAGCTTACTGATTACCCCTTTAATTTGTTATTTGCATGAAAATATAAAACTGGAATTAAAAGCATCGTCTTCACATGGGGTTGTCGAGTCCTGAGTCCTTTCAGGCTCCATTAGTACTGAATCAACATGAAAAGGATCTTGTCCATTCTTCTGCGTTATCCTGATTCTACATCGTATCTTGTCTTATCTTTTCTCAAATTCGTGTGATCCACATGAACATTTAACAATTACAGTATATAGACCTACTATAAAGTATATATAGAGAGTATGATGAAGATAAAAGAAACAACACAGCAATTAACAACAACACAAGCTCCAGAATGGAAAGGTTTTGCCATCTTGGCGTCTGACCGTCAGCAGGATTATACCAAATATATCAGGCAGACTTTGGGTGGAAGGGTGAAGCCTCGGCAAAGGAAGACAACATGAAGTTTTGGGACTGAGTCATTTCTTCAAGGATTCATTGTGAGATTTGATTTGATTTTCATTAATATTACCTGGATCTTATTACTTTTGTGAATATATATATATATATATATATATATATATATATATATATATATATATATATGCATGTCTATGTGCATGTCTGCACAACAAGCAGTTTGTTTGCTTGTAATAAGTATCATGGAATAAATATTACATCTGAAAACAAGTCCAAACGGTTGTTTGGTGGTTGTATCCTATATGAAGGTATTTGTGATATTTTTGAAAATTCATGCAATAATTCTACTAGAAATGTACTTGGCAGAGACGTTTAATAATAGATAAATACAGTTCTTTGTGCTCATGATTAATATCAGTGAAAACTGCTGTGTGAAGAAATGTTGTGAAGGTGTAAAGAGGATATCATGCTCAGTGACAGTGAGGATGTCAGCAAAATGAATGAAATGAAATACAAATATTTTCATTCCATGGAAGTTGTATACATTAAATAGAAATTGTATAAATCAATATTATTTGCATATTTAACATGCAAATAGCGAGAAGTAAAGAAACATAAGATATACAACTTCAAATTGATGATAACAACCACAACATTCATAGCTTATAATGCATTAAGAAACAAGCTCACAATGTTTTCCAACATTTGCAATGTTTGTGTTGATGTGTTGAGTTGAACGACATGCAGTCAGCTAAACTTTAACAGACTGAACGATGAGGCAACGTGGTGAACACAGTTAGAACAAGTGTTTGAATCCTAAATGACTATGAAGAAACATTTTTGTCTACCCAGTGACTGAGTGCTCCATAAAGTTTTTCTTTAAATTCTTTAAATTATTGTGAACTGTATTGATCACAACAATTCACATTAAATATTGAGATCACCATACTGGTAATGAGTCCGTGAGATAAAGTATTAATTATACCTCCCGACGTAATCCACTTGCTAGATACATAGATCTGGAAAAGCACATTAAATGGTGAAATCTAAACTGTCGTGGAAAGAAATGCACAAAGCACAAAAACAGCCTGTCAGCACATCACGTTAATTACTGAGAGATTCCTTCATCAATGAACTTCACTGATGGTCTTCAATCCAACTGTCTTAATGAAACACAATTACACACATCAGCTCCAGTCACCTGCCACTTCCTTACCTCCACTTGTACCCCAGTATTCCAGTATTATACCCCCCCCCCAGAAACAGAAAACCCAAAACATCTTATTCAGAATGAGACATTTCCTCCGCCGTGGTTCCTCCTAAACCCCGCCCACTCCGTACACGGATTGGTCCTCCGTTCCTTTGACGCATCCTGTTCTATTCTCTGATTGGATGAGCCTTCCGTCCGTCTTCTTGAGTGACGTCCCCGGAGCCACAGTCTCCTCCCTCCGGCAGCAGACGCTATTTGAGTGCTGAGCAGCGGCTGGTTGGACCTCCAGCCGGTTCAGCGTCGTCGATGGGAAGCACGCAAGGCAGCAGCGAAGCGACTTACTGTCAAGATTGAAATCCTTGGCTGCACGATGCTCTCCAGGTCCATCTCGTGTCTGTGGATTACATGTTACCTTCATATATGCTGTTACGTGGACGACGTGGAAGCACAGAATATGAAAGAAGGTAAGTTCTTAAAGTTTGGACTCTATTGCGCCGCATCACGTTTGTAGACATCCGCCGACATAATAGGCTTAAAGAAATTCGTCTTTAATTACACGATCTCAGAATGGATGTTGTATTTATATCATACATATATATATATCTGTTGTGGTGGGATGACTGCCCGGAGAGCTGCGGACGACCTCTCGGTGTTTTTACGCACGACAATTAAACGCTTTGAAACACAAATCCAACAAGCTCTTGTTCATTTTACACTTCATGCCACCGCGCTATCTGCATGCAGTAGCATGCTCATTATGGAACCACGATCCATCACGACCAACGAGGTATGATCAGCAGATCGATCGAGCCACAGACTCCCCTCGATGGAAGGTGAGTGATCCGTGAGCCCGGACGCAGTTCTCGGACGGTTGTTTCCTCCGAAGTGGCCTCGGCCAGAACTCGTCCTGTCCAGTCTCTCCGAAAGGAAAATATAGCAGATTGGCTCGGAGCCGCTTTCTGCCTCTCACGCTCAAATTGGCTAAAATGTAGAAATTAAATAACAAAAGATGATTGAAATAACTCGTCATTAAATAACCTGTAATTACAAATATCTATGGAATCGGTTTCCCGTGAAATGCACATTATCTAACTGCCTTTACGTAAACTTGGAAAATGCCATCGTAGGTGTTGATTTCCTTCCAACCAGATGACGGTGGAACAACCGGTCGGTGTGTAATGGCTGATAGGAATTGGACATCCTTGGTGTTTATATGCGGAATTTCCCGTAATCTCCGTCTCCGGCAGCGTCCTGCAGCCGGTCGGTGCAGCCGGTCGGCGTCCCGTCCTGTACACGATGGAGCTGTCGACTATTATTAAATGCAATTAGGACAACTTGATGTTGATGAGCTCCTCCGCGTTCCTCGAACTCTGGTTCGTTCTGACCGCTCTGAACCGAGAATATCCCGGAATATAAAAGGCATTTACTGTGTGTGCACCGGAATACAGGAAGAAGCACCTGAGCTTCACCTCAACGCAACAACTTCCACTCAAAGTGAGTTTTAATGCAATAGTGTGGAGATGTATGACATCCCCCAGAAGAAAGGGGCTCGTTGAACACGGTGCATCTGATGACTCCTGGTCGGTCACGGTTTGTTTCCTTCTCTGTGTCCAGTCTGAGTGTCTTAGTGCCACAACGATAAGGATGTCTCATCTGCAGCACATCTTCTTCGTGGATTCATTTGGTTTAGCTGCTGCTGTAGAAATGAGGTCAGGTGTAAACACGCGGTAGAAGGTAAGCTGTGCTGCCTGGTGCTCCGGTGAGATTTAACCACCTGCCTCTCGGTTCTGTCACTAGTGATTCTGCTGGACTCCAAGGCACAGCAGACAGAACTGGAGTGGATCTCTTATCCTCCCAATGGGGTAAGTCTGAACATGGATGGACTCCGTAATTCTTTCTATATATTTTCCAGCATTCCCTGATGTCCTACAACCGTGAGAGGAATAATAATCGTTAAAGTTAAAGAAAAACAGATCAGTTTCATACATTCCTCTGCTCACAAATACTTGACAGTTAAATAATGGAAGAGGCTGATGCTACATACTTTGGATTTGACATTCAAAGCACAAAGGCCTTTCTGAATACCTTGAAACTAGTCTGATTAAATGCAGGCAACCTCGTAAATAAGTGCTATTACTCTTTAAATATGTCTGTGTGTAATAGCAATGCATCGACCTGTATTCCAGTCTGTTAAATACACCTCTGTCATATTCATTGCATTGTAATCATCCCCAGTTCCATCATTAGATGTCTTTATGTGGATCTTGTGATATTTTCCCGATCAACTGTGTTAATTTACAAATGTATGAATGTCTATCTTCTTTCAGTGGGAAGAGATCAGCGGCTTGGATGAGAACTATACGCCCATCCGCACGTACCAGGTTTGCCAGGTTATGGAGCCCAATCAGAATAACTGGCTTCGGACTAACTGGATAGAGAAGGGTGATGCCCAGAGAATCTTTGTGGAGTTGAAGTTCACCTTGAGGGATTGTAACAGTCTGCCCGGTGTGGTGGGCACTTGCAAGGAGACCTTCAACTTGTATTACCAGGAAACAGATTCAGAGGTGGGCAGGAACATGCGTGAGAACCAGTATGTGAAAATTGACACCATAGCAGCCGATGAAAGCTTCACCCAGGGCGACTTGGGTGAGAGGAAGATGAAGCTGAACACTGAAGTGCGCATAATTGGACCCCTGTCCAGGCGGGGCTTTTACCTGGCCTTCCAGGATGTCGGGGCGTGTATCGCTCTGGTCTCTGTCAAAGTTTATTACAAGAAGTGCTGGTCTATCATTGAGAACCTGGCCACGTTCCCAGACACCGTGACAGGATCAGAGTTTTCCTCGCTGGTGGAGGTCGAGGGCATGTGCGTGAACGATGCAGAGGAGGAGGCCGACAACTCTCCCAAAATGCACTGCAGTGCCGAAGGGGAATGGCTTGTGCCCATTGGAAAATGTATATGCAAAGCAGGATTTCATCAGAAAGGAGACGCATGTGAACGTGAGTGGCTTTACTTTTCTTTTCATGTTCACAGTAAAACATTGTTGATAATTTAATTCATGCATTAGCATACCCGCAGCTGATTCTTGTTAAATTAACATTCATGAATTAGTCGGTATTTATGTGTTGTGCGTGCCAAAAAAACAACAACAATAAAGCGGTGATTTGACATTTCGGTAAATGGCACTTCAGGAACTGATGGTTAAATAGTTGTGTTGACGAATTGGATTAAAACACTCGATATTACGACGGTAAAGATGGTATCGAGGGCCGACATTTGCCCTGTTAATATTTAAATCTGTATTAATGGAACGGCCCTGCTAGAGAGGGACAACAAACAGCCGCCGTACTGTTGCATTCAGGCATAAAGATATTCACGAAGGAGCCGAAGAAGAGGGTGAAATATGGCTGCAGCAGGGCTCAGTGTTGCACTGTTGTGAAGGATTGTACCACTACAATTAACTATAACATGCTTTCTGTCACTCTGAATACTAAGAGGATTATTTTCAATGTCCAGTTTATTGAAAGATAAAAATCACTCCGGATTAAAAGGGGGGTGACTTGGGTCACAGCACTTGTGGCCTCTTGGCCTGCCTTCTTTTTTTTTTTTTTTGCAAAGTGGGGAACATCAATCAAAGCAGCTTACGAGGGGCCGCAGCCGGTAATAATAGAAGGGAATGTGTCTAGGAACAAATCAGTGTCCATGGCAGACAAGCTTTCATGCCATGCTGTCATCCATGAGGGACCCCAATGAGGGAGGTGTGTTATTAGAATATATCAAGCATTGTGATGTAGAGCAACACAGCCCCCCCCCCCCCCCCCCCCCCCCCCCCCCCCCCCCCCCCCCCCCCCCCCCCCCCCCCCCCCCCCCCCCCCCCCCCCCCCCCCCCCCCCCCCC
>CAAKHC010009355.1:3190-17549 GCA_901007825.1 Macroramphosus scolopax | reverse complement strand
TCTATGAATATCTGTATACCAAATAAAAAGCTTGATACGAACTTTTTAAACTTGGCTTTTTGTATATATTTTTCCTTTTTCTTAACAGCAAATGAAAAGTTAGTGCTGGATTTTTGTGTTGGACTTCAAGCGGTGGTATTAATCTACATGAAATACAGACTGCTGCTTCCCCTGACTTCTTCTATTCAGACTTTGGTCTGATGGTGCAACAACTTCAAGCGTCCACTAGATGGTGTCGCTGCTCTTCACCTTACATCCGCCCAAGTCGTGTCCTCGATCACTCTAGACCAGGGGTCTTCAACCTTTTTAGCCCAGGGACCCCTTGGATGAGAGAAAAACAGAACAGGGACCCCCACTTGAAATCCCCCCCCCCTTTTTTTTTTTTTAAATATAAGCCTGACTTATAATAACTTTTAAATGTATTTTATTCAGCTTATTTCACTGTATTAACCAATTTCTGACTGGGTAGACTAAATAGATTTCGTCAAAAGTATATTATTATTGCATGTTAATGACATGTTCTTAATCATCTCAATCAAATAATAATAATTAAAAAAAATTAAACTCACATATTATTTTGGTTAAAATTGCCTTAATTTTATTTTTAAGTTGGCGGACCCCCAGCAGTACCTCCGCGGACCCCCTAGGGGTCGCGGACCCCCGGTTGAAGACCACTGCTCTAGACTGTTAATAGGTGGGTTAAAGTCTCAAAGCAGTAAACACTCCCAACATCACTATGAGGTTGGCATGGGATTCTACTACATCTTAATGCTACACTCCCACATTTTCCCCATAAAACCCTCACAGGTAGGAACTAAAATTAGCCCAAATTCAGCCTGATTAAATGAGCAACTTGCATGATGTATGTGCATGAAAAATAATCATCCTTACAATGACAGTCTATATTTAACCATAATTTTTGGACATTTAAGAATGTAGGATGCACCACAGTATTCAATTCAATGTAAATTTGAGGGAATCCTCAATATAATCAATTACAAAAGTATCAGTGGTAACTGCGGTCTGACGGCCTTTAACTGAAAGAACAACCTTAAATGATTTTGAAAAATCCTTTAGAGACTACTGGAAGCAACTTAACTGAGAGTGGATTAGTGAAATGCTCCTTTAACTCCAGATATTTAATGCAATTGAAAAAGAACACCATATATGTTTAGTGTAAAGAAGGGGAAGTCGGTGTCCTGTAGCAGTCCACTTGCCCTCACAGCACACGTCGGTTCCTCCAGTGTCACTGTACATGCTTGCTTCCCTGAATACACACAGCTGTTTCCCTCGCAGCACACACCTGTTGTTTATGTGCCTTCTGTTGATTCACAGCACAGACGCTGTGTTACTGTACAGACTAACCCCGTATTTCTATGGGAGTCCTGCAGATGGATTCAAAAGGCAGATGTCACCTCTAGGCTTGGGAGCATAAATAGCTATTTGGAGCAGCTTGAAGAACACAGAACACAAATGTCACTGTTTTCCCAGGAGAAAATGTAAAAAGCACATTTATGAACAAAGCGACGAGGTTACAGGCAGCAAGGGACGATCTTTCATTTCTTCAGATGTACTTCAACTCTTCATGATGGATGAAACCAACCAAACCAAAGATGAGCCATCTTCTTATTTGCTGACTTGCAGAGTTTCACCTCCGGCAAAGGTGTTGGTTCTGTGCTGCGCACAATATGTTTTAGTGTAAAATCTGGAAAGCTTATTTACTGAAGTAGCTACCGATGACAGAAATCACTTAAAATCGATTAAAAAAAAATAGAAACATTTCACCAAAAAGACTCGCTGTTACTGATTCATTTGTTAGTGTATTTTCAATACCAATGCTGTTTTGTCACTTTTAACTTCTTGTGCCTTCATGGGAAGAAGACTGGACCAATATGACCAATATGTCTTGTGATGATAGAAATGTGAACCATAACTTAGCAGCATGTTGGGACAGTCTTCCTTAATATATACATGTACAGTATGATGTCTTTCAGGGACCAGCGTGTAGGAACTAGTGACATCTAGTGATGAAATTGAAGATTGCCACCTTTCACTTGTCCCTCCAGGTCGAACTATCTGAGCCTGAATGGTAACTCCTGTATGATCGTACAATTGTGAAATTTGGGCTTCTCACACAAAACGGTTAAACGACAGCAGCAACCAGTAATTCAGATCTCGGAAAAACTTTATTGGTCACTGCAATGATATTACGTTGTTAGCCTACAATTGTTCAAACCAAAGCCAGGAAGGGGGAAGTAATTGTCCCGTCTCACATGATTGAAGTGAAGAGGGCAGAGTCTTCGGTAATAGAGTGGAACAGGTCACATGATTATTGGTTATATAGCAGAGGGGGAACGTAAACAACAACTCTGTTTGTATTAGGCCAAACCCGTCCAGCCCCCGGTTTGTATCATGGATGTACATGAATCCTATGGCTACTAACATACCAGGGCGGTGCCAACTGTTGTTAGTGAAGCAGACCGTCTGAGTGCTGTTGATAGTGACAATGGGGTCAGCAGTATCTTCCTACTGCCACGTCTCTATGAAACACACAACACCACACTCAGATGTCTCTTTGATTCCTCTCAAGCTTGTTCATCAGCCAGCGATCTCACACGGTCGTTAATAGTGGAAGGGTAATATGGTTTAAATCTCCATTAGCTTCTGGAGCACTGACCCAGATCTCTTCTTAATTTCTCCTTTTTATTCTGAGTTATTTCCACCTCATCCTCCTCTCTATCGAGGCCCTTTTCTGATCTTGCCTTCACTTTTAGCCTTTCGTCCAATTACTTTAATCTTCTTCTGTCCCTTGTCTTCCTCCTGCATCATACGTCTCCAATTATTTTGTTTTCCCTTCTGTCTCACCACTCCGTTCCTCCGTGTCTGTTGTTCACGTATGGATCTTTCCACTCAACCATCCCTTGCTCTTCCGGCCTCCGTTCTGATCACTCTCCGCTCTTTTAACCGGCTTCCGCTGCGGAGCGGTGAACTCGAAGTGATGGGGTTACTCTCAGATAAACATTCATGTTCTTCTGCTTCCTCCTTCCCTCTCATCCAGCTGTCATTTCCTCTGAGGCCATAATTTAACCAAACTTTGATGAGGGATGAACTCATCTTTTTATTAGACCAACAGAAAAATACAGAGTAGTATGCACTTATATAATTAGTTTGAAAGGGAATCTTAATGGCATCGTATTCACATTTACACCCCGACCACAGTGCATTACCGGCATCATAATTAACATGTGCAGTAGCTTTCCTCTCACAGTAACACTGAAGCTGCACAGTGAACGTCCACCTGCTCACCCAGTCAAGCAGCAGGCAGCTCATTATAAAGTGGTTATGTTTTGTATTTGTGAAAAAAGTATTTCACAAATTTCTAATGATTCTATGATTGTCTAACAAAAGTTTATACCATTATTAAAGACATCAGGGCACCAAATCCCATTAACTCTAATTGACACGTCTGTTTTCTTCATTTTCATTCCCTCCTTCCTCTGATTCCTGAATCGTCAGAGAGGCTTTTACACCACTGCTGTCTCTGTGTCTCTTCTCCTTGCAGCCCACACTTTTTCTCCGTTGTGCAGATTGTCCCAAGCTGACAGGGTACACGGATTCTCCATCCTGCATCCATAAAAAAGAAAGTGAGGGCACCGAGCTCTGCCTGGTCGCCTTACATTCGCGCCCAAATACACACAAGCTCACACACAAGTACACATTTGTATGCACAATTATGTCTTTTTTTTCCCCCGACCTTTCTTTTTTCCTCCTGTCTTGTATCCTTCACATTCCGTACACACATGCACTCAGCAACCTATGTCCTCAAGAGAAGTGAGCCTGTGTGTGTGTGCATAATATTTATTTCATGGGGATTTCCCCCTCTGCGTGCTGGGTGGCCACTGGCTATGCCATCATGCTGTGAGCTGTCAAAAGTCATCACCCTCACTTGTGGGACGTGGGGGTGTGTGAGGGAGAGTCAAGAATGAGGAAGAGAGAAGCACAAGATATGAGGAGACAGATATGGGATAGGTGTGTGGGGGGGAAGTAGTGCGGTTCGTGGGACTCGGTGGGAGTAGCAGCATCAGACGAGGGCTCTCCACTTGACACATTTATGCATCGAAGACAGTTGAGCTTGGATGCTTGTGATATATGCATAGTGTGTGATATCATGTCCACAGTGTGCATGGACAGAGGAACCCCCTGTCTTCTTCCCTGTCTGCTGGATAATTTCCTCTCAGGGGAGAAGAAGTGAGCCATGAAGAAAGGAACAAAGTTCATGAAGTCATTATGGTCAGCTGGTTTTAAGAGGATCCGACAGTAGAATCTCAGACCTCCTTCTTCAGACCTCTACCTCAGACCTCCTGACATTGATATTGACCTCAGTTTGTGTTAGGAAACCAAGTCAGGTCAAGTTATATTGATTTGTATAGCTCAATATTGAAAATTTGCCTCAAGGGGCTGTAAAGTTTATGCGGCGTACGGCATCTTCTCTCCTCGAATTAACAGATCTCGTCTATATTTTATGTGCAGAATTTCTTTATCAATTGCATAAAATAGAAAATAACAAAAGTAACTGGACGTGCGGTGGTTAATCAGGCCTGCATCCACTTATACCCACAAATGTACCAGTACATGTTCAGAACATCGGGCTGACATGATGAACATGATGGTTAATTACCAGCAGCGACAGCATGTGTCCGGAACTGTTTCCTACTTTTGTGTTGCCTGTCAAAGTTTATTTTGGAGAATGGAAACGGGCTCAGTGATTCCGTTAGAGCTCACGGCACCAGAATGAGGCGAAAGAAGAAGCCACACTCACAAACCTACTTGGACACATGCAGTATATAACAGCTATACTGTACGTCTGAGGAGGATCTGAACATTGTTTACGGCTCTCCACAAATGAGTGATTGGATTCATAATAACAAAGTAACCGCCCAGACTGCTTCACTGTCAGTCAAACTCATTAGACTCTGCTGTTGTCTTACATCACCAGCTAGTCACAAAATTATCCTTAATTTAAATCAAGTTTTGCATGCAAGCGTATGTGAATGCTCCGCGGTGTGTGTTGCCTGGGTATGTGGCTGCTGGGAGGATGTCAGCCTGCAGCTCCTCATGGCTCTGCACTATACTTTGCAACTGAATTATAGTTTCTTTCAACAATGAAATCTGAAGAGGTATTATAGGAATTATATCTTCATAAATAAAACATCAGGTCCTTATAATTGTTTATCTTGCATTGCTATGTAGCAGAAGGTGTGGAGTGAATGGAAACGACTACATACACCTGGTCGTCCCTCCACCCTCCATTTCGGTTCCCTTCCTACATCCATTCACTTTCTCACCCTTTACTCATCCCTACCTACTTCCCTTCCTACACTCCTTCCTAATCCATTCGGTGCATACCTCTACCATTTCTGACTCTAGGTACTGTCTGGGGGCTGTAATCACTTCGGGTGGAGTCACGCCTCAGACTAAACCCACAGACTGTGTCCTCATCCGCCTGGCTTTCCTCCATCTTCACCCTCCCCTCAACTTCCTACGACAAATATATCTGTATATGTATGCGTTCTCATCCGGTGTGTGTTTGTCTGCATGCACGTGCTCGTGTGTGTGCGTCTGTCTGCGTGTTTGTCCGTGTGTGTGTGTGTTTGTGGAGATGTCATCCCAGGACGCAGCAGCCTGAGTCAGGTGTGTGGAGGTCAGCCACGAGTCTGAGTCACGGTGACATAACAAATTGTAAAACACATTTTGAGTTCAGGAGTTTCCAGTTTGTGTGTCTCTTTACTGTGTGTTCACCGACTTGTGTTTAATTTGATGTCAAATGTAGAACTAACTTGCCCTCAGTTGTTGTTTCCTTCGAGGCTCCAACTCGGATTCGGATGTTTTTCATTAGTTTCATAAAGTTTAACTTGAGACAGCATGCGGACAGTGACTCATGAGTACTTTAATAGTGGTTACTACATTTTTACATGTGTGCTCAGCATTCATTGGTCGGACAACTGCAATCTTTGAACATAGATTCTGTAAACAGAGATACAGACTAAATCAAAATCACCTCTGTGGTCGGTGCTGCTACAGGTGTCTCCGGGACAACTGTCAGACATGACGCACACACACAGTCACAAGATTGAAACAACACCAGCCACACTGCCGCTTGTTGATCGTCTGTATGATAATCGGATTATGACCGTTTTGATCTTACTGCGATGTCAAAGTGTCCTTGAGCAAACACTGCTGCTCTATCAACTATTTTATTTAAAGCTTGTTGCCATGATGATAAAATGGAGTGAACAGACTGCTGATAATGTATAAACCAACACCTCCTCATGAACCATGAACATTCCTCGTATCATAAAACCCTCAAAGCAAAGCACCGTACGTCTGCCGTGTTATTGTTCGGCTGTGACTCGGACTGCTGTCGCAACGTTTTCATGCTCCAGCTCGGACCTATTCCGGGAGGCTCATGTGTTCTATGGCGAACTGTAGGATCTGCCCCAGATTAGGACTTCACATCTTGTTCTTTACGCTGTGGTGCAACACAACCTAAAGGATCTGTCCTGATTTACATACAGCACGGATAACAGGAGGTCTGAGCTTTTAACTAGGCCAGTTTGCTGCTTCTAGATTTTGTGCTTCTTTCACCTTCTGGCCCATCAGTTTGGAAAGATTGGAAAAAAAGTGAACCTTTTTTTAAAGTGACGTGTAGAACTTAAAGTAAAACTGTTGAGACGGATTGCAAAAGTAAATACCTGAAACTAATTTTTCTCAAACGTGATGTTTGAGTCTAACTGTTTATCCAGTTCTTATATTTGACATTTTAGGGTCATTTCCTTCTGTACATGTTTACTTCCAGGATTCCCTGAAGCATCTATCATGTTGTGTCATTGTTGCTGATTTACAATCCAAACCCTGGAAATCGAGGGTGAAAATGCTCTTTGGAGCCAATTCAATCTTCTATTTATTCTAGTTAGCCATGAGTGAATAATGATTCCAGTAACAGACGTCCTATAGTTCACTGAATCCCACAATCTGCTGCAGAGATTAGAAGAGTCTTTCCAGGTAAAAAGCTACAGTATGGAAACCTTTATTATTCATGAGTGCTCATGTTCATCTGAGTGTACCTGGAAATATGAAATGTAAAATCCACACCTGCATTTCAGCTACGAGGCTGGAAAGACCACAGCTTGCACAAACATACATGCAGATTCAGATTTCATGCTGTATAGCCCAGGAGGTTACGTTTTTTTTTTCGGTGTTGTGACTGTTTACAGGATTACACAAACCTACCTGGCCGCTTTTCACAGAACCAGGGTCTCAGTATGTTCGTCATCCTGTACATGTTGCTGTACGTAATGAACATTAAAACATGTTTTCTCTCAAAGTCTCCTGATTTCCATCATATCTCTGGGCAGGGAACATGACCGTGTCACAGAACATGCTGGATTGTGCAACACTGTCATATTTCTTCTACAGTACATGCGTCTGTTGTCCAAGCCTGTCACATTGTTGTTCCCTCTAGATTATGTGCAATGCTGAATCCTCTTGGCCCGCAGTAAGGATGACATGAGAGGCTTTATGTGGAGGAGGGCTGCCATAGAGACAGTGCAGCCATGCATGTACACACCACCCCTGAGCCCTATATAAGCATTTACAATTTTTATCAGCCTGCGTATTTGCATTCGTACGGCTGAAATAATTGAACTGAGATGAATGTTCCACAGCTTCTGATGGTTTTCTATACTATTCAGGTAATGAAAGTGCATGAAAACAGATGAATGAAAGCAGATGAATACAACAAAAGATGTGCAAATAAAGAAGAAATAACTGGAAATGATGGCAATCGTAGATAGCTAAGGACACAAATCAGCACTAGAAGGACGAGAAATAGATCAGAATAGATGATGAGATGCACTTTATCAACAGATATCCGGGAGGTTCCATCAAACTGACTCCGTCCCACCGGAGCAGGACAATGACAAGCTGTGACAGGCAACCAGTCTGGAATTTAGAAAGCCACATTTCATACTGTCAGTCCAAGACACAAATGTCCCGTAGTGATATGAATTGATGATAACAGTAACGCAGCTGGGAGTCGGTCACTTCACCGGGGCACACTGTCTCTGACTCTGCTGCCTGAAGGCAAACAGACACACGTTCAGAGGAGAGCGAGGATGCTGAAGACGATCTTTGGAGAGGCACAAACCGAAACAAACTCAAGCCACTCAATTAATACAGAATATGATGATTCAGCTGTTGGAAAACATGTAGATTGTTTGTGACTGCTGTCATTCCAAGGACTGTGTGGGAGAAGAGACACAGGCTGTTGAGTGTGTGTGTGTGCGTGTGTGTGTGTGTATACATTACATACACATATGGAGCTGGGTACGGGAGGAAGTTAATTGGATTATGATGGCTGAGTGGATCGTTTCTGGTAGATATCATATTATAATTGCTTGAGGGAGAATTCTAAATGATTATGCAACTATGAAGTACTACAGCACTTTGAATACCAGGCTGAAGCGAAGGTACGCATAGACGGCTCTAATCCCCCTTTTTTTGAGTTTCAAGGTTTAAAGGTATAGTTTGCACAAGTTTTTTTGTTATTCAAATTTCTAAATACTTAAAAATTTTTTTTTTTTACCTTCCTGGAAGTTACTATTATCACCAACATAGCGACATTGGTCTGGTCCAGCCACACAGTCCACTTACAGTCAGGCCAGATACTGTAATAACTTCTGTATGACATCGACATAATATCACGTTGGATAATAGGAATGATACATTTCTAAGTTGCCACACTCAGACACGAAGGTCTAATCCTGTAAGTCAGAACACCTAATGTGTCTGCCTGCTGTTTGTCTTCTGGGTTTGACTTTTCAACTACTCAGCTCATAAATACAACAACACAAATACAGAACTATCAAAACCTTCCCGACAAGGGCTAAAAGCAGCACTCTCACTCTCGTGAAGAGTTAGAGATATTTTCCAGCAACTGTGGAGTAATTCAATGACATTGTAAGTTTGACCATAACAGCACATTTTCACTTACGTGGATTCATTATGTCATTATGTCTCCGTGCAGTTGAATGGTGAACAAAGACTTCCTGGAAGGCAGATAATCAGTCGTGATGTGGACAAAATATCCAAAACAACAAATATGCACTTTAATTTGTGTTATACTGTAGAAAGGCTGGTTTATAATCCCCCAATTATCAGATGTTATTATATACAGAATAAGGGAACAAAGTGTTCATACCCTTTTGTTTTTGCCTTTTGTGTTGTGTTGAGCCTCAGCAGACCCCACAGTCATAAATATCCCTGATCAAATTTGGGCCCCCTCTGCTCCTCTCCGTTGCTTTTAGGATGCAGAGATAATGTTCATTAGGTGCGACGGGCGAGTACTTTGGGAGGCGAGATGCATGCATGTTGCTAAAGTGTGGCTGTAATGGGCTGAGATGGGAGGTTAATTCGATTTGGTTGCATTTGGGGTTTGTGACTAGGAGTTAATTTTGGAGAGTGTGCATGAATGTGTGAACCATAAAATGTCTTGACTTTATGGGGGATGGAGAGGGGCAAAAATGAAGATGAGACCCAGTGTTCCATACCTTCTCTTGACTGCACACGTTAGAGCAGTCACATATTATACAGCAACGTTTGCTCAGGAGTGGTTTGTTGTGCTCATCGCTCCCGCTAGGGGAAAGTCTGACTCTGCAAAAGGTCCCAGCAGAACAGAAGCAGCTAATGTTTGCAAATAACCACAAAAACACGAATAAATAAAACTTTATCATCTAACATTCAACGTCAAGTATGAGAATATCGAGCAGGAGATAGATCAGTCAGAGTGTTTTTTGTATTAAATCCTTTGCTCATCTCCCATCTTGTTACCTGCATCAGAGGTGATGTGGTAAATTCAAACAAGGCCTTATGTGCTGAACTATTTCTTGGCAGGGGGCAGTAAGTTCAGGGGTCTATAACAACCTCATGGAGACAAGATTGCAAGAGAAAAGTGTTAAGAATTTGAAGCTTTAGAGATGTTGGCTGATAGATTTACACCCAGCAGGGCTGGCTGGTCCCCTTGTTTCCAGTCACTATGCTAGGCTAAGCCCTTTCAGAATTCCTTCATTTATTTTTCACTTTACTTCCTCCTTCTCCCGTTTGACCAGTGTGAAAAAAAAATGAGTCTGAATAAGTGTGTGAAGCACATTTAAGGCTGTGCCTTCCTCCATCCGTCTCATCACCAGAGGGACTTCTCTGGTTAGTTCTACTGCAGTGAAATGTGCAGACTGAGGAAGCCTGCAGCCTTTCCACTGGAGAACAAACCCTCCCGCCCCTCTTTCCCTCTATAAAGCCTGATCAGACCCGTGAACCACCAGCTGAGGCCTCCTCATGAGTGTGCAATAAAAAGTGTTGCCTGTCATGGTTACCTTAGTTGATCTAATTTTATGGTACAGACACTGCAGGATATTTCTTACTACGACCGTCTGACTGTCCATAAACTTACGTGAGGCTCATGTGAAGTGAGAGGAAATATATTTCGCCTGCCGCTCACAGGCTGGACTGGGTTTTTCACTGTCAGTGATATTGCAGTCAAAGTGATTAATTAAAACAATTTGTTGATCTTATTTATTGTACCTGTAACCAGCTTGTCTGCCCTTGTCAACATCACTTCACTTTTCACTTTTCTTGTCTCTCCTGCTGAGCAAGACTTTGTCCCCCTCAGCACTGTTGTGTTCTCTGACATCACCGTGACCTCTGACCTGTCTGGTAGTTAGGACTGTAGCTCCATAGGAGTCAGTGAAATATGGACAGACAAGGTCTGCTGCCACAGAACTCTTTGGATTTAGTGATTACATTTTCTCATAATTTAACAGCAGAGAGAGTTTTTGGTTTTTAGTTTAAGCCACAGTTGAAACGAAGCTTAAGTTCCTTTTCACTCTGAGCCCCATCAAAGTGTATTTAATTTACTTAAAAGTCCAAGTTCAATGAAGAGATTGTCGTTTGATCGGAGGAGATTGTTCCCAGTGGCTGCGGGGTACTAAGTTATTTCCCTGGGGGGTTTCTAAGTGTTATCGTTTCCTGTTTGTTGTCACACATGTCAACCTCTGTCGATCAAGTCGGCTCGGAGTGAACCTGACGCCCGGCGGGGGAGCGCACTGGGCGGGCAGGGCATCGAGGGGACCGGGACGCTTAAATCTTTTATCTGAAGGTTGGTGGCTCGGGCGATAACAGGATTGTCGTACCGATACGAGCTCCTGACCCGTAATCCCGAGGAAGACGTTGTTTCCATCGTAAGGGGGGATTGTGTCCTCTGCAGCCGGTTTCCGCTGCGCGCTGGAGTCGGTGCGCTCTGGCAGAGCCTCCATCCTTCATCCTTCCTCCTCCTCGTCGCTCCGCTCAGACAGCAGTCAGCCTTCCTCTCCATGCTTCCGAGCCTCAGCTACCGTGCGTGATCGCTGCGATCCCCGGCAATGACACCGCTATAATCCAGCCTGTCTCTTTCTTTTTTGTTTCATTCTTTTACTTACTTACTTCACACCTGAAGCAGGACGGAAGAAAAACAAACACAAAGAAAGAGTCTTTGTCTGCAAGTTTTGGCGAGTCTGTCGCACTGGAGGGGAGGAAGCGATGGCAGTCCCGGTGAAAGCAGCGCTGGTTCTCCTGGTTCTCACCGTGGCAAGTGAGTAATCCTTTCCAATCCGGGACGGGGCATGTTTGGAGATATGATCATTGATTTGGGCTTTTCCACTGTGAAATAATCCTGCAAATGGTCCCTCCGTGCAGTTATAGTGGAGTCTGTCCTGATATCCAGTTGATTTTAATAATAATAATAACCACAGTTACTCTTGATGAAAACTACAGTGTCCACTCTTTAGACAAAGGTTGTTCTCATTATCTCTCCTTTATTTATAATTTGGGAAATGTTTTAGTTGCTTCTGGAAAGCAGGCCAGGAATGGTGTAATGGAGCAAGGGGACTCTATTGCAGATACCCACGGGTGTTTAAACCTACTTGATGAAATCTCATAACAGTACTACTCTGTGGCCCACACGGTGCCTCCTGGTATGTGCCAAGGCCTTCTGTTGGACAGTAAATGTGCTTCATTTATCTGCACCTCTCTACCTGAATGGTGCTAATTCTCACATTCACATTAACATTCACACCTGTGAGCGGAAGCTGCTGCTAACACGTTCACACATATCCAACGTGATGATGAAGGCTTCAGGAGCTAATGACAATAACAGCGGGAGCTAAAGGAACTGAAGCTGTGAGGCAACCTTAACTTCTTTCCGTGATGTAGGAGCCTTTTCCTGCTCTTGTGCATATTAAAGCAGTTCAATTTAGTATCAGCTGTTCTGAGTCCAGTTCATCATCAGTCACTGGAGGTGAAGCCCACTCGGAAGCTGTCCATGGTCCTGAAACGGGATCTCACTGTGTCAGTGTGCTGCTGCAGCACTCATAGATAGATGTGAAGATATATAGATAGATGAGGTGAACGCTTCCGAAGCACTCAACGGAAAAGTGACCTTTTCCTAATCAAATATAATGATTTAATTAATTCAAGGTATTCCTGTTGGCCAAGAGTGGCACAGATACATTAAGTTTCCTTCCAACTGTCCCCACTTCCTTCCTCACTACCCCCTTTCTGACCCCTGTATTCCCCTTTTGTATAGCAAATCCAAGTTTGCCTCTTTTTTAATGGCCCTTTCACTATCACCTGCACGTTGTCTGCAAGCATTGCATGCCTCTGTCACTCCTATCTAACGTCACATAGCCTGCCACGGTAAAAACAACTAAATCCGGGCAGCCACTTTGCTGGGATGTATCCGCTCTCTCTCCCAGTCTGTCTCCTGTCAGGTCCTCTACCCTTTCTCCTCTCTGAGACACACTCATGCGTGCCCCATTTTTGGGTTTATCCTATTTCATCTGTTGTTCACCAGACTCCCACTCATAGTCTGTAATTTATCTTTCACATTCAGCTCATCATCATGCACTCCTCTGTCTCCTGTCCTTTCTGTCTCTGTCAGTATCAGCTGCATGCTGTGGTAGATGTGCTGATGTGTGCTACAGGCCTGATTAGATGTTTTGCTCATTAAACACTTGCACAATGCCTCGGAGTGCAAAAAGGGGGGGATCACACGCTATCTGCATTTAGTATGTTGCACGGAACTCACAAACAATCCTGCATCTCCGTAGCCCCTGGGTGAAACCGTCTATGTGGGTAGGCAGAAATATACGGCTCTAAGTTTCCTGTGTAAAATCTGCTTCCTCCGAACTTCAGATGTGTGCTCAGTCAAGAGGGCAGGAGTGAGATCAGTGAGGTGACGCTTCGTAGTGAACTATTAGTCACTGCGTTGGAACACCTGATTGCTTGTTGCTCCTGTTTGAATGACACTGAGACAGTCACAGACGAGAGGAATTAATGCAGAGAGGAAGAGATGGTGTACATTTACTTTGAGGGCAAAGGTGCTCGCAAAGCGTTTAATAAGGAGAGTGGTACTGATGAGGCCGGGAACAGAGAACCTTCTCCTGTTCTGACGTTTCTCTTTGGTTCCACACGTCACCGGGGAGAAGAACATAGCAAAGCAGGACAGAAAGACCGAGTGGAGCGATAGAAAATAGTCAAAGTAAGAGAATGCTTAGATTTATCCTCACGGACATAATTTGTGAGGATAATAAGTTTTGGGGCAAATAACAAACGGAAACTGATAACAAACAGTATCTGTGGCCTGAGAAGTTCTATAAAGCATGTCAGGTATTCACATTGAACTTGACCATGTGGCTCTGGATGCATATGAGTGATGTCTTTTGTAACACGACTGATTTGGGCAGCGTACTGCGCAAAGCCAGCCTAAATTGTTTTGGCCTCAGAGAGGCCACCCCAGATGGCAAGACGCTGAATAATTTACTTTTTGAACCTCCCTTCCTGGAAAAAAAACCCCCTGCTGGATGCAGAATTTGGATGCTTTCTCTCCCTGTGCTCTGGACTGATGACACAGGCTGCTCATCCATCCGCATCACTCATGCACAGCAGTGTGTCTGGTTTTCTTATCTTAAACATACTGTATGTTTGTTCTGTAAGTTATGATGGAGGCTGTATGTTAGTTCCATGTCCTTGACAGAGACTGAGGGAATATTCTTCGATTGTGTTGGATTCTCTTGTGCTGGTGGGATGATGGCATTCTTATTTTAGGGGGCAATAAATTATTGAGGTGTGGAGAGTGCACTGAGGCAGACACGAGTGTGTATGTGTGGGTGCATACATGTGTGATGAGACCTGCTGGTAGACTCCCTAAAGCTCCGTCTCTACTTACACCGACCTCATACACATCTCATTTTAGCCTTTTCTGTCAAACTCA
>CAAKHC010009352.1:0-12989 GCA_901007825.1 Macroramphosus scolopax | reverse complement strand
TGCTCCGACCCCGGGATTATCATTGCTCACACTCATTTGTTCAGGAGGTCTGCAGCCGTGCTGAAGTAACACACGGACCTTTAAAGGTTGCAGTCAGGCCTTTCTTCAGGTAGTGGAGCTTAAGGTTAGAGTCATTGTTTGCAGACTGTAAGTCGGGACGGGACAGCGTCTCCTGCAACAGTTAACACCGTCTGTGTGTGATGACTGCAGCCAGGTTCGCCGTCTCCAGGAGATCGACGGCTCGCTGACGGTGTTTCTTCACCCCGGCTTTTGTAATTAGCTGTCAGCACGTTGAACTCGCCGGTGTAATTGGTTCCGATGCCGTGAACTTATTAAAGTTGACTATTCGGGAACTCGATTTGCACTGTATCCTTCACAGTGACTGAAGGGGAAACATCCTGTGGATCCTCCACAGATCCTCCACAGATCCTCACCGGCCGCGTGCAGCGCTGCTGTCCTCCAGGAGTTAATGCATATTAAAGGATACGGTTGTATCATTAGTAGGAAGCAAACGGAAGAAGATGCAGATCATCTCGGTTCCCCCCGTTCGTGCAGAGCGTTGGCCCGAATGAAACCAACCACATTTCACACACACCCTGATGCTCCACTGACCCCCTCCGAGGAAGATAAGGTGATGTTTCCGCTGGTCTCCCATTTGTTCAACCGACTGCAATCAAACAAACTTCTGCATCCTGCAGAATTCAGATCTGAGGGTTTAAAGTATGAATCACTTTGAACTTAACTGGTTGATCTGGTTGTCTTTATTTAAACATCTGGATCGGTAAATCAACACCTGCTGGAGCTCCGTGCTGCTGTTCCCCTGAACCGACTGGATACGACTTCTTGTAATTAATCACGTAAGACCGGCGGTCACCACGTTCAAAGGTCAGCAAGCCAGCAAACTAGATCACCGACTCTGCAAACAACCTTCTTACAGCAGCCGTGGAAAGTGACTCGTCACCAGATTGCTAATTACAGCATATTGATTCACTATAAAAGTGCCTCTCGGGTTCATAATCCACAGGTGGAATTAATCTTAGTCCAGCTTTGGAATTCATGCCTGAACTAGTATCAGTGTAGATTCGAGCTCCATAAACAGAGAGATGTCGCTGCACCGCTCGGACGGCTCCTGCAGCCGTTGCTCTGAGCGTATCATAATGACGAGAGGGGATTTAAATTGGAGTTAATGGGCAGCCTGCTGCGTGTCATCCAGAAGCTAAAGGGTACCTCGTGCATCTGGGTGAGAACGCCGAAGGCCATGACAGAGCGGACGAATCGGAGCGCTGGGATGAGCCGGGAGAGCTGCAGGGTTCAGTGATCGTCCTCTCTGGGTTTAATCTTTAGTTTCAATTGTTATATTATAGATTAGCAACCAAGTTTCGTTAAAGGTTTAACTCAACCAATTAGATGATTTCTGTCTGAAATGTCGTCTACACCAAACCGTGTTCTTCCCGTCAGCCCACCCGCTCCGGTTCCACCTCTCCTCTTTCCCCTCATATCTCCAGCTGTCGGCTGGCAGAATGTAAATGAGTCTCCCAGCACCGAGCCTGTGATGGTGTCAGCCCTCTCCTTAGTCTCTGGTCTCATTAGAAGCCGAGTGCGGCTGACATTTACCCAGCCACTGTGTTGACTAGCTCTTCATGTGGGGCACGCGGGTCAAAACAATACACAGGGAAACTTCCATCAAGACGCCTCTGGAAGGTAGAACGCCAGCAGCCTGGCAGGATCGGATGTTGACTGGAAAACCCTAAAATGCCAGCGAGGCTGCTTTGAAATGTAAAAAACTAGTTCTAAATATCCCATGTGGTCTAATCTGCAGTTAATTGAAGCGTTGCCATTAGTGATGTTCTGTCCTTGCAGCAATGTGAATCTGTAAGTTGCCAATGTTTCTGCCTCCACGTCAGGGTGACGCGTTCCTGGCAGGAAGAAGAAGCTGATCGTCAAGGTCGTCGCCGCCGCGAGCGGCAGAAGTTTCCCGTCGCGTTATCGGTCACGTCAGTGGAGTTTACACTATCACCTTAAAGAGATCATTAAAACGAGCTGTGATTTCGGAGAACAATAGCCGTCTCCTGAGCCCGGCAGTGAGCCGGAGAGCGGCTCCGGTTTGAAATTAATAGGATGGCCGTAGCTATTTCCTGACTCTTCCTCCTCCCGGGACCCCGCAGCTCTGTTTTTCTGCGGTCCTCTCATCCTGTTACTAATGCCCGACTCTGTGTAACCCTTATCTCCACGCGCACTACATGGCCTGATAGGGCTCTGTGTGTAAGCAATTAAAATGGCTTATTTTCCACATAAGTGGGGGAGAGTGGTCAGACTGGAAGCCACAGGCTGCCAGGAGCAGGTCTTTAGGTTACAGCCGCCGGGTTAAAGAGCCCGAGGGCGCCGACTGAGCCAAACGAGGCTTAGAGCTCAGCGGGAGTGTGAAGCTCTGCCAGAGAGAAACACACACAGCACAAACTCTGTATGTTCTCCACATCACTAACATACACCATGATGAATATTTAACCGTGATCATAAATAAAGATGGCTGGATGCATCCGGTGCTGGGAGAGACGGCTGTTCACACGCATGTGGACGGAGACGGAATGTATAAAAAAAAAAAGGGAATATTCATAATTAATGTCCACGTCTAATGAACGTAACAAATTCTTTGTGAAGCAGCTCACATTTGTATATCAAAGCCTTTTTTTTTTCCCAGCTGTGATTGAACAGGCAGACAGGTGCAGCACGGCCTGCACATACCGACTCACGCAGTCACGAGGATTAAAGAGCTTCACCTCTTATAGCTGCACGGTTAACGGAGCCGAGCGTCGAGCGGACATCGGCTGCCTCGTTCACGCTTTCACAACCACGGACTCATCATCAGCTGCTCTACAAGCTGACCAGCAGCCTGGCTTCTCAGGGTCCTTCAGAGCAATATCTGTCCCACAATGCATCAGGAGAGCAGTTTGCAGGTACCGTTTCCTTCTGCCTGACGATCTCGCCACACTCTCCTCTGCATGTTAATCCCCGTATAGCGAGTGAAAGATTAATGAGTGAATGATTTCAGACACACCACCATTGTCTTCATTAGCCTGCCCGCTAATTAGCGGCAGTTTGTTTAAGTCTCCTAAGGTCACCGCGTCTCCTGCGTTGTCGCATCCCTTTTCTTTAATTCCGGTCGACACCTCCCGGCTAATTGGATGATGGCGCAGCAGCCTAATCAACCGACTCATCACCGCAGACGAGCGGACGACGAGTGACACTCGCCCGGTCTTCACCCGGGTTTGAACCGGGCTCAGGATGGGTCCTCCTGTCCTCGGCTAAATGATGTAAAACTAACTCGATACAGTTTGCATTATATAAACAATTCATGTTAACAAGCTGATGTGATTATTATTCATTCGATGTCCTCTGGAGACGTCCGGCGGACCAGCTACTTTGCTCGTGCTGCTGTTGGATGCCGCCATGACTAATAGATCAAACTTGGTGGCAGATGCTGCAGTCGGCCGTGTGCACAGTGTTTGTCACACGATCCAGACATTGATATTCATTCTCACAATTCCCTCTTCGTTGTTTGCGCCTCTCACTGGTCGAGGTGGAGCAGCATGATGGTGATGTCATCAAATCTCCCAGATATGTATGTTTGCTATTTACTGTATTTCTTGCAGGGAAACTCCTAATTCCTCCGGAGGGCTGTGAACCTGCTGCAGGCCCCTGTCGGGCCCCTGTCGGGCCCATGTCGGGCCCATGTCGGGCCCCTGTCGGGCCCCTGTCGGGCCCCTGTCGGGCCCATGTCGGGCCCCTGTCGGGCCCATGTCGGGCCCATGTCGGGCCCATGTCGGGCCCCTGTCGGGCCCCTGTCGGGCCCATGTCGGGCCCCTGTCGGGCCCATGTCGGGCCCATGTCGGGCCCCTGTCGGGCCCCTGTCGGGCCCCTGTCGGGCCCCTGTCGGGCCCCACTGGACGTGTTGGCAGTCGCATCCATAAACCGAAATATTAAAAGTTAGCACCAGAATATTCCTTCATATTAAATAAAAAAAAGATAACTAAAAGGAAAGAGACGCACTGACGGGGTCACAGTGAACTAACTGAAGCAAATCTACCACATCAGCTAGCTTCTCTAAAAACGAGCTACAAGCTCAATTATCCAGCGGACCTCCACAAGTGCTTCAGATATGGTTGCTGGGAGACCTGCTCGTGAGGCATGTCATGAAACCTCAAGTGGCGCACTGCTCTCAGAGGACAACAAGGCAGAGGAACAGAGGAGGAGAACAGTTTGACCTCAGCCAGGACCTGAACAAACTGTAATGAGGTCTGATGTTCTGCCTCAGCTCAGCATTGTTACAGTTTCCAGGGTTCCAGATGGTTCTGAGGGCCATCAACATGAAACAAGGGGACGGGATGGGGAGGAGACTAGATGTTTCTGCTTGTTTGGAGGCCGGAGTCTGATACTCATAAGACGCTCGGCCACATAAAACACTGCTGGAGAGCAACGCAAGAGAAGAAGAACAGACACAGATCAGCAGCTCTCACTTCCTCCTCCGGTTGATCCCTCTGCATGAAACATGATCACAATCAGCTGGAGGACTTTGCATTAGGTGGGACGACTGCAGAGAGCAGGGCTTCCCTAGAAGAATTAAAGATCATGCATGTAAAACAACCTCCAGTGTGGTGGAAGGAAGTTCGAGGTGGTTCCAATCATGTCGGGAAACACCGAGAGGAGCATCAACAGTCGGCAGGTGAACGATGCAAATGTAATCAGACGAGTCGTCGTGGAAACGTAAAGGAACCTTCTTCTATTATTCCACCATTTTCTGCTGCTGTTTATTCAGCGGCTGGCGAATTTGTTTTTCTTTAAATGAAACAGGGGGAGAGGAAACCGAGCCGCACATCAAACAGACTGGGAGAGAGGGTGGAGGAAAAAAAAGAGAAAAGTCCTCGCTTCCTACTTACATCAAACAGAGCAGTGGTGCCAATCAGCAGCCGATATATTACACACATTCCAATAGTTTCCGGAGCTCAGAGCACGAGCCGGACTATCAGGGCCGCGCAGCCGACCTGAAGACATCTTTAAACACCTTCGGTTTACTGCGGCTGAACGGTTTCATCTCATCCAGACGGGTTCTGTTCATCCTGAGGTAGAAGTTTCATTTATACTCAGAGAATTAGAAAACAGTTTCACTATTTACACACTTTCACACTTTATATATGTTTTCAAGTGAACTACAATGTTCTGCTTTAATGACATTTTAAAAGAAAAAACTACAATAACAACCTAAATCAAAGTGTTCTGAGGCTTCATCCGACTCGGAGCAGCGAACCACGAGGCCTCGCATGGTGAGGCACCGTAAGAACCAGGTTATGTGACCCCACGATAAAGGCAACATTGGCTGAATCTGCCGGCGCCGGCCAGACGTCGGGCGCCAGGTCGCCCGGCTGGCGGGCAGAAACAAGCCGGCCCGGAGTGTTAAACCTAATCATTCATGGTAAAGGAGCTCTCGCTGATGCCTCCAGCTAATTGGAGACCGCCAGAACTGCCAGTTCTGCAACGAGAAAAGTAGATGTTGGCTGCTGAAAGAGCTCCTAAAAGTTGCCAGATGACGTCAGTATGTGATTTGTTGCGTCCCTCTGCTCCGAGCTGAGGAACAGAACTACTGTGGAGAGCTGGCAGGGCTCCGTGATCCAGGAAGAAACCCACATTTAAGAAATACTGTCACTGGGGACACGGAGGAGATATTAAGATGGAGGCAGTGATTGGAGGTTTTAAATATTCATTTGATGCAAAGTTGCCTGCGAAGCGAAAGGTTTCACTGAAGCAGGTTCATCAAAATAAACATCCTGCAGATCTGATTCCATTTGTTCCTTCTTTATTTGTTCTGTACATGTGGCAGCAGGTGGAGGACGAGGCGTCCTCCCTCCTGAACCTCCTCCCGGTGTGTCACCGTATTTCATCATCAGAGGACTCAAACTATTAAAGGTGAGCGGACGTCGGACTCGCAGGTCAAATCACGAAATCACTGTTAAAAATGAGCCGGCTGCCACGTAGAATACAGGAGCAGCGTTTACGGTGGTCGTCATCCTCACCAGGATCCATCATGGAAAACATCATCGGCTATATCAGCTCCCGAGATCAGTCTTATATAAATTGTTTTAAATTGTAGTTCAACCGTATGGAACATTCATGACACCCAATTAATAATTAATAATATTGTTATTTATAAAGGACATCAGCCTCTCCTCAATCAGTCTGTATGGAAGAGCTTCACTTTAAGAGGTAAAGATCGAACAAATAGGTGCAGGGAGGAACATTTTAATTAAATAGAAAAGACTGAAAACTCTCTTGCTGGGTTTTTATATACTAAAGATAAATATTGTGTAAATCAGACTACAGTTGAAGCTGTGTGTAGATGATAAGCACCAACAACCGGCAGGGATGGAGACTGTTACATTCAACCTGCATCGTTACAGTAGTTTCAGTCTTGGTTATTGATGGCCAACAAATCAAACACTTCCCCCGGCTGAGAGCTTCCTGCCGCGGACTGCGCGCACCAGCCGGCGGGGAAACTCTTCCCAGCCTCCGACATGGCTGAGACACTGTTCAAAGGGCTCTTACCTGCAGTTGTCCCACTCCCTTCCCGCACCTTAACGCCCTTTCAAACCATCTGCGGGGCTGCTGCTACAATCCAGTGTTGTCTTTGATCTGGAGACATG
This sequence comes from Macroramphosus scolopax, assembly GCA_901007825.1. NCBI lineage: Eukaryota > Metazoa > Chordata > Actinopteri > Syngnathiformes > Centriscidae > Macroramphosus > Macroramphosus scolopax. The sequence goes on along the minus strand of CAAKHC010009352.1, from coordinate 6,297 downwards.
TGCGTCCTGGACCGGCGGGGGAAAAATGGGGAGTGGTGGGTTTCCCGGGTGGAATTTACCAGCCTGATCAGACACGGTTGTTCCTCTTCAGTGTGGGCATCTCACCCGCCGCACAGGGGAGCTTCTCCTGCATCCACACCGCCTCTGTGTTTGTGTTAATCCGGCGGTCCGACAGCAGCTGGTCACATCAGGCGGATGATGGAGGTGTAATAGTGTCCGGATGGCGCGTCTTCCCCGGCTGTCAGTCCCTCAGAGGATCAGCCCAAACACTTGAAACAGACTATCGCAGTGTCTCAACGTGAGGTAGATCCCGATCGATCACCGGTGCCGTTGGTCTGCGCTCCGCCGCGTCTCTCTCCGCTCTGACAGCTCCGCTCGGTGCGCAACAACTTTTATTGCGCCTCCGTGGCGCACCGCGGCTGCCGCTCAACTCCTCGCAGTAATCGGATTACAGTTATGAATGAACGTCATACTCAGATTGTACTTCAACACCAGCACGACAAAGACAGCTGTCATCACCTCCAAATAAACATCAGTCAATAGGCGATCGAATTAAATGGAATTATGATATTCTTAAATGAAAAAAAACTTCATTAACAAACAGGAAACTGACAGTTTCTTATTTTCTCTCGTCTTAAAAGAGCAACACCAGGAATTTAGAGACAGAAAAGCAACATAATGTAACTTACTCTGCTGCTGAGGCGCAGTTAAAAAGGAGCGCAGCAGCTGAATGAGGAGTAATAACTAATACATTACATTAACAACCATCATTTCCCACTGAGACCAAGAACTTTTACCGCCTTCCACATCTCCTTATGATCTGTAACCACGTTCTCAGGCTTTAATTGGGAGGCTGTTCACGGTTAAGTGAACTATCCACCGCAATAGTTGCCCACCACTGCCCTCATGTGGACATCCGAGGTATTTCACCCCCTCGACGTGTTCAGTCGTGAGTGTGTTTCACAGTAAGAATATACATTTTGATCAAAAATGTTTACTACATGGTGAAAACATTCCAGTCACACACACACGCACACACACACAGTTTCTTTTTACACACAGCAAAATGCCATGGGGATAACGCATGTGGCGAAGAAAAAAAAAAAAAAAATCAGAAAAGTGACTTAAGCACAAAGTGATTGGCTTCTGCAGTTCATTTAAAAATAAATTGTGACAATTAAAAAGTCCTTTTAGCTCGATCCATCAAGAAAATCAAAACAACTGATGCTGTTTCTAAGGGTTTTTTTTTTACAACAGGAAAATATCCGAAGGCAATCTTTGGAGAGATCAGATTTCGTGTCTCTCTGTTTGGGAACGACACGAGCAGCCGCCCACGCGCTCCACGTTCAATAACGATTGTTCAAGCTGCTTCTAAAAAGGCATCAGCGGCTGTTGCAGTAGTAGGTTTATGGACTCGTTTTTCCCCAGAGTTCCTCAGCACTCTTCTTTGATGTAGATTTGTTCGTCTGTGTCGGACTCTATGTGCTCGAGCCGGTCCGTCTGACCATTCATGATCTCGTCGGGGGTTTTCATGAACCTGGTGAACGCAACACAAGACAAGAGATTGGTCGTCTGTGTTTGACCAGTGAGAGGAACACATCCAAACATCTAAAGACGTGTCTGTGAGTTAAGATACCTGAATAGAAGTCTTTGTCCTGGCTCTTTCCTGATAATGTTCAGCTTGTAGTAGTGTCTCAGTGCTCGTGACATCTTCTCGTACGTCATATTGGTCCTGTTCTATAAAAGCAACACAAGCAAGAGATATTAACGTCATCAACTTTTACTTCTTCCGTCTGATCAGATTGTTTCTAAGCAACAGCTGATGGCGTCAAAATAACAATGATGATGCTCAGCACAATTTAAGGATGCATTCCTTTTTTCCCCACTAGGGGGCAGCAGAGCGCCACATTCTCTTCCATGAGCTATCCCTGAATAAACTTTTTCTGTTGAGCATGTTTGCAGCAACTTCCTATATATTCATAGATCAAGCACACACATGCTGTGGGGCTGTCGTACCACAACAGTGAGCTGAAAGGGTTTAAAAGTTAAGGACTTAGGGAAACTCAAGATTCTCTATGAGCATTTGTTTCAATGTTAATTGGACAAATCCACCACCCAATCCCCTTACGTGGTTCCCTGTTCTAGAACAGGCCGAGAGCCGGTCCTTTTGCTGCCGAAATGCAAAGAACTGGTTCGGGATCAGGGAGCGTCTCTGACCCGGGCCAGCATGCAGAGTGTTTGTTTACCTTGTGGTTGCCCCAGAGCCTGGCCAGGCCGTTGGGGTCCATGATACGGAAGACTTTGTTCTCTGGATCCTCCCAGCGGATGTAGTTCTCGTACCGGCTGTCTGACAGGAGCTGGTAGACGTAGTCCCACAGCAGCCTGCAGTCTGCCAGGACACAAGAGGGAACTCAGTGGGGACTTGCACATGACTGTTTGCAAGTCAGCACATGAAAGTAGCTTTGCTGGTTGCGGCTTTTCAACAGTCTTGAATGTTTGATGCTTCACATCAAAAGGCACAGAAAAGATAAAAAGCTGTATCCTCATTTATTTTACCTGCTATCCGTCCAATGGGCATTTGCTGTTCCTCCGGCGGAGACACGGGCATGATGACGTTCCTGTAGAGCGCCTCCTCCTGCTGCTGCAGCAGATGCTGCGGCTGTTGCTGGGCCACTGGAATCTGGTGATGGTGGCTGTGGACTTTCCCCTCACGCCCGTTCTCGTGCGTCGCCTGAGACGGGGGTCCGACGCGGCTGTGCCTGAAGTCCATGGCGGCGCCCCCGCCGCTCCTGCTCGGGCTGAGGAACAGAGGGTTCATGATGGTGCTGGGCATGAGCTGGATGACGCGAGGAGGGCCGGCCTCCTGGCCCCCCGGGCTGCCCGGGCACGGCGCCTCTCTGGGTGTCACGCAGCGGCCGTTCGGGGCAGCCGGGGACACCGACAGAGGGTACATGTCCTCCGGCAAGTGGTGGTTGCTGTCGGGCAGCTGGGAGAAGCCCTGGAGGAGGTCCTCATTGGCAGGACGGGGGTGGGTCGGCTCAGGGGGAGACTGTCGGGGAGCCGTGTGGTGGGGCGACCGGGAGCGGGAGCGGTGCCGCAGCTCGATGGTTGGTGGATGCTGGGTGAGTGGCTCCGTACCACATGGCGCCCGTCGTACCGTTTCTGTGGGTAGAAAAAGCAAAAGGCAAAATAAGTCAAATATCTAAAGCTTCTGTTAAAATAGGAAAAAAATATTTTGTAAACAACAAAGAGAATCTTTAAAAAAAGTATTTGTCATGTGTTATAATGTTATATGATGTAAAACTGCAGCACCACATTACAATAACTGATTGGATGGAATCAACATTTTCATCGTGTCTGTAAATTCCATAATTTGCCTGAAGGCAACTTTACAGTAAGTTTCTGGGCGTGTACCATTTCCTGTGTTTACTATACAGGTGTGCCAACAGTAAACAGATATAAACTACCAAGGTCAGCAGTATTTACAACAGTACAACATCACGATAAGACCACGGACAGACTCAATACTACTGACAAAGTGTCAACAAATTAAAGCTTGTACGTACGAACCGGTGCTGTTGTCATTGTTTGTATTATGTTCCCTAAATTACATGGTAATGACTCCTGGCACCACACAGAAGCGTCCACTAGGTGTCGCTCATGTCCCACAGCTGTGATCAGGCTGATAAGATTGTTTATGCAAAATGTCTGGTTTTACTTGGGCATCAACCCTGTGACACCCTGACGAAATGGGATTAATTGTTCTGCGTTGCGTTACGTTCCTACACGACGTGCTGAAACCTCCTATTTGTTTGTTAAAACGCGAGGCGTCACTCAGCAGGAAGTCTCCGAGGAACAGGAGTTATTGAAATACCAGCACGCCAGTCGCTTCCCCGTCTGTTTGTGGTGTGTTTAAATACGGCAGCGTTTCCTCGTGGAACAGGTTTCCACCGTCACCCTCTGAAGTCGGGTCCAAGCATCAGAGCCACAAACCAGACTCATGGGATCGTACCACTGCTTCCTTCACTGTGAACGAACCGAGCGAAGCCGAACCGAAGGAGACGACTCGTCACTAAAACACCGTTTTCAGCAGCGTTAATTCAAAAAGATCCACTCGGTTATTCACCTGCACATTAAAATACCTGCACAAACCTGCACCCCCCCCCTAAATAACACCATGTGCCTTTCTATAGACTTCTATGGGTACTTTCCATATGTAAACAGTGTATTTATACCTCAGCTGTGGTACACTGATGATCTAATGTCTGATAGTCAGTTCTGTTCTTCCTCAGTCAGCTGGTCACATCCTCTGTCTGGACGTGGTCCTACGACTTACTGAGGAGTATTTCTATCTTTCATGTCCTGTAACTTTACTTTTGTCCCACATTGCGGACCGAATGCGCTACGACACACTGATATCGGTTCACATCAGGACGGTAAACCGGTCTCACGGACGCTGCACGAGGAAGCAGTGCCGGGACTTTCTCAAGAATTCCTGTGTGAAGGAAATTAAAAAGGTAGCGAATGTATTTATTATTGAAACTAATGGTTCAAGGAAGAGTTGTTGACTGTAGATTCTAATGGCCTATGAAGCTAACGGGATGTAGATACAATCCCTTATTGGCCCGACCTTCGAGCTTCAGGTGCTGTGCAGCACTTTCAGGCAGGAGGTGGAAGGAGTTCCCAGGAAAGTAGGTGGACGGGTAGAAGACGTGGGGCTTCCTCTGCTTCAGGATGTGCTGCAGCAGCTCATACAGGACGTCACCTGCACACACGCAAAAGGTCAAAGGTTGAGTCACCTGCACAACACGGGAAAACAACACTGACGTAACAGATTGAAGTTCCCCTGCTGGAGGATAGAAACCGTCGGCTTCCCGGCCGCAGGCGGCTTGAGTAATAATGGAAGAGACCCGGCGACTCATCAAGACAAACACTTCCTATATTCGCTATCTATTAAGTCCAAGCGAAGCCTGAAGAGTCCGGCTCCACCCGGCGAGGTTGGTGAGAACTTCCCCAGGTTTAATCCATCAATTAGCAGTTTAACCTGTTTGTTCAAATCATTGCTGAACAGAAATATTCTCCGCTTCATGTTGGCGGAAAACTTTAACCAAGAATGTTAAAATTTGGAAAAAGCCATCACTTATTTCGATGTTCCGGGCACGAAGCCCGAAGCAGGAAGTTCACCAGATGATTAACAGCTACTTTGTTTGCTGCGACGCCTTCGGCTCCGATCCGGCCGTGAAACGACTTCTCCGGGTTTTACGAACGGCCGACGCTGGACGAGGGTCCAACACGTCCGCCTAAAGATTATCTGAGAGGAACTCTTAACGTAACGAGTAAATCATTCTCATAAGGGAAGTTATGGTGAACATGGGCACGCACACACACACACACACACACACACACACACACACACACACACACACACCCTTTCAGTTCTCAATTTCAGGTCCTGTTGCAGTGTCGGGAATATTCCTGCTTCCTGATGCAGCGGTTTGATTATTCAGCCTCACTTTGAGACTAAAATCTGCCTGTTTAATAATAACAACACGTTTTAATGATTATGATCAACATCACTGGAAGCTGAGTCGGCTCACCTGCACGCTTTAGGTTCTTCCTCATTGACAGAAGTGGTTGATCTTTGGAAGGGAGGTTGATACATTCCAAGATAAAACCATTTTACTGTTGCATCGTATCACATCGCAGCAGCAGACGGGAGCAGCCTGACCTGCGGTGATGTCACCGAGGCCGGGGGCCTCAACAACGGCTAATATTTAAATGCAATCGCTTGCTGACCTCTGACCATCTGAGGATGATGACGGGTGAAGGACCTCATTAGAACCTCCTTTATTCGTAAGTATTTCTTCTGTATTCAGTCGATTATCGTTGAAAACTCTATTTTTAGTCTTCCCGACTTCTCTCAGCCCCCAAAATGACATGACTTTACATTGGCAGTTCTCCCAGCATGTTCAGGCTTCATCCTTCTTGCTTATCTGTTTTTTTCTCCCTCACAGTGCCGGTAACTGTTGTGATGACGAGCGGCCGGCTCGTGTCCACGCGTTCAGTCTCAGATCCTGTTTCACCTCGAAAATAGAAATCTGGGAGGACGACAGTTTAGTTTTACATTCGTGCGTCTGGCCGCTGGTGTTGCCGGGGCAACAGTTGAGGTTGGCTTGTACTTCCTGATCAACCGTCCCTCACTTCCTCTCCCCCCCCCCCCCCCCCCCCCCCCCCCCCCCCCCCCCCCCCCCCCCCCCCCCCCCCCCCCCCCCCCCCCCCCCCCTTTTTTTTTTTTTT
>CAAKHC010009350.1:4610-38244 GCA_901007825.1 Macroramphosus scolopax | reverse complement strand
CTTTTATTTTAACAATGTTCTATTTGAATCATTTTAGCCTTTTTGAAAAGTGTTTTTACATGAACAAAGAAAATAAACAATGAATGTTACCTTGGGAAGGAGAAATACTTGTTCTGCTTTACTATTGTGTGTGTGTGTGTGTGTTGGGCGGGGATGCCACAGGAAGTCCGAGGGCCCAGTAAAGCATCAAGAAGAGATGGTGGTCATGCTGTGACCATTTTTTTTTGCCTCTCCGCCAATTTCCCCGTCAGCATGGTTTCTGTTTCCCATTCTCACAAACATGTTTACCATCTTCAAGACAATATACATGTAGCTGTTTGTTTTAAAACACACAGGAAGAAAACACTTATGCTCCCTGTTCGACTTCAATCTCATGGATTTCTTAAAGGAAGAATTTATGTGAGAAGTGGATGTCGTATACATATACGTATATATCCGTATATATATACATGTGTATATATATATACATGTATATATACATGTATATATATACATATATATACATGTATATACCTGTATATATACCTGTATATATATATATATATATATATATATATACACACATATATATACACATATATATATATACATATATATCTATATAGTTGTTTATCAGCCTCAAATGGTTTCGTTTTGACAGACGTGAGGATGTGAAAGTTGTGTATGTTGTGTATCATGTATGTTGTATGTTCCAGCGACCCATCAGTGTTGATCACAGAGGAGCTGCCGACCACATTCTGGATCAGCTGTGCAGAACAGAAACCCTCTGAGATGATCACTTCCGCATCAGCGACGATGTCACAAAGATCAGCAGTGAACATGATGAAAACAAAGTATGTTACATTTAAAATCAAAATCACAAAGCAGACATGTTTAAAAACCTTCTGTCCTGACCTTCGATTTAAATAGAGTTACCGTACATATCTTTGAATGCCTGTTGATAGGAGCTTCTTGTAACTTTAAAAACAAATCCCGTCTCATTATACCGATCACATGTACCTGAAGTTAGAGGCAGCTCGGAGTGGAGCTGCTGCTAAGACAGGGAGAGGATTTCCAGACGTTACATCCTTGACTTGAGACGCCTCGTTTGATGAAAGGTGCAAGTGGACAAAAGATCCACTGACAGATTAACAGATTTAAAACTAAGAAAAGTCTCCCAGAACATTGAAAGTATTAATGCTTGTCAACGGAGCCAACGGGAAGCTCCTCGACTTCATACTCCTGACAGCTAATCTGCATCTGTGTTGGAGTGGCTGTCGTCCGCCAGCCGTCTCTTCTGATACACTGACGTTAAACTTTAATGTTGCCCAAATGTCTTTTTGCACTTTACTGACCTTTTCGAGAAGCTTGTCATCTCACAAAATGTTTTAAGAGTAAGAAGTGAAACTGTTTTTGTCAGCTGACATTTGTAGTTCGGAGGCTGACGGGCATTTACAGCGGTCACAGGACCGGAACAAGTCCAGTGGCGCGGTGAGCTCCAGCAGGACACACACAACGTAGCAAACCTTCAATAATCAAACAGTAACGTGTTGTGGCACTTCTTTAATAAACATTTGCCAGAGGAGGAGGTTGAGGGATCATTTTAGTACAAAAACAAAACCCTTCCTGAACTTGTTTGTTTCTGCTCGTGTTCTTCCGACACCAGTTAGCCAACAGGCGCGTGGAACCGCCTGTTTCCAACACGTCGCGTCCGATCCGCTGTCGTCATGCGAGTGTTTGCGGTCTCGCTGTGACCAACAGTCCGTTAGCTCCTGTGCTGACATCTAAACCATCAATCACTGCTTCAACATAATCATGGCCATAAAAAATAAAATAGAAAAAGGTACACTACATTACAGGTCGTATTCCTAATTGTGCAGATAAAGCACATCGTCCTTTTTCCTTTCATAGCTAAAAATAGTTTCCGCCTACTTTCGGTCAGCAGTGCAAAACATTAATACTACTCTGCCCCGGAGCAATTACAGGAAGGCTTCGGTAGAGGTTGAAAATGTACCCGGGCCTCATAATTGTACACTCAAAAAAAGGGTAAAAGTTTAATTTAAAAGACAGCAGAATAGATTACAAAAAAATATGAAAATGGTATGAGCAAGAAAAGGCTCCTCCGCTGTCCTTCTGCAACGTTCTCCACATTCCAGATCGAGGAGGAACACAATGCCTGACACACAGTTCAGTTATTACTAACTGACTGTGCGGCTGCAGGTCCTCCTGGTCCTCCTGGTCCTCCTGGTCTGGCCCGAGAGGCTTCGAGCTCAACACACGAGTCCTCCGGCCTTTGTAACAAACCGCCGCTTCCGATTTCCAGTTTATCAGAAAGGTAAGCCTCGTCCTCTGATTGTTGCTGTCGAGTTCACATGAGGGACAAAACCAAGGGGAAGTGGGGGCGCTCCGACCTGGGAAGGGGAGCCCCAAGGTTGGCCTGGCACCGAGATGGGTGGGGGGGGAGGTACGCCATCTTTTCTAGCCATGCCATGGTTGTACAGGTGGATAGCGCCGGGGTTAGGCTGACCCTCCACAGGTAAGGGACTGTGATTGTACTCGAAGCGATGGTCCTTGTCCCCGGTGAACACCATGCTGCTTGGACCCGTGGCGCCGGCCCCGGGGGGGAAGGGGTCTGGATGGGCTGGTGCTAGAACCCCTGCGGCAGAGGAGGAGGAGCCAGCCACCTGGCCAGGTCCGCTGAATACCTCCCTCAGAGTGTGAGGAGGCAGGCCTCCACCCATCATGTGGCCCATGTAGCTGTCCGAAAACCCTGCAGGGGTGAAGGGATGAGGAGGTGGATGGCTGTAGTCCCTTCCGTACGCAGGGCCTTCTGTAGTAGGGAGAGGTGGGTAGTCCGGCTCTGGGGGTCTCCCTCCGTCACCTCCATCTGCAGACACCATAGGGGGAGCGTGGCCCGTCTTGGGCTCTGGTGGTGGCTGCCGGTAGTCCAGGTCAGCGTGTGGAGGGGGCTCTGGAGGTTCAGGTGGTCTCTGGTCCGGGGGCAAGATGGACACTCCTCCTACCTCGGACACTGAAAGACAAAATAAAATAGTTTTGATGTGTTCTCAGCATCAAACAGTCATAATATCTAAAACTTTACAGATGCTTAAGAACTATTACTCTGTTGTGTTGAAATGTCTCATTAAAACAGAAAGAAGGTTCACCTGGAGACACTGGGCTGGGCTCTGGAGGCTGTTTGACCTCCGGAGGTAGAGGAGGGCCCCCCGGTGCTCCGACTGCAGGGTTGGTGCTCTCCGCCGCTTCTCCAGCGTCACTGGGTTCCTGCCTCTGAGCCTGCAGTAGTTGAGCCAGCAGCATCGTCATGGCTGTTTGTGTGGCAGCTGCAGCCTCCCCCTCCGGGATACTGGGTGGCGCAGACATGGGGGGTGAAGGAGGTTTGGGCATCGGGGGAGTGCGGGGCACACCTGCTGGAGCGGCAGGCGGCTGCGGGGGCTTGGTGGGCGCAGGTTGAGGAGGAGGAGGCTCGGCCGCCTCGGTGGGAGCCAGGACTTTAGAAAGCTGCTGCAATGTCTCCTGGTTGACCTTCGTGCTCATGGTCTGGAAAAACTGGGCCGTGTTGACGGCACTCTTGGGCTGGCCGAGGAAGTTCAGGAGGAGTGCCAGCTGTTCCTGGGTCAGCTGAGAGCTGGTACCCTTTGGGTCTGGAGGAAGACAGATGACAGTATCAGAGGGATGCTCGGTGAGGGAACTGAACGCATTACGCACACATCGCCAGTAAGAAACTACAAATTCACTAAAACATGCAAACTTCCACCAAATCCAATGTAAAAACGAGATTTATTTTTTTGTGTTAAACAGTTCTGCACAAACCTTAATGGGCTCTCTCCTGGCCCTCACTGCACCCCTCCATAAAAGATCGGTGACAATCGGCTGTATTGTTTTTGAGTTACCCCGTAAACTAGTCAAACTCACCAAGCAGCGCAGAAGCAGCTGGATTCTGGGTTTTGATACTTCCCGGCGCCGTGAAGCCCTGGGGAGTGTTGCTGCGGCTGTCGTCCAGGCCCAGCTCTTTGCGGGGCGCCTTGGGGGCGGCCAGTTCTTCCGGTATCTGCTTCTGACGGCGCCGTTTCTTACTCCACAGCTCGTGACAGTCCTGCCACAGTGGAAGACTGGAGACAGAGTTCACAAGGTGAGAAAGAAGCTTTGGGAATTCAAAGGGAGAGCAACATACACCCAAACATACTCTGGTGGGGGCATCTTGTCCGGGTCCACGTCCTTGAGGAACTCGCTGCCGAGTGCTTGTTCGGCCGCACAACGTTTGCTGGGGTCAAGGTTCAACATGTGGTCAAACAGGTCCAAGGCAGACGGAGGGATGCTGAGCAACAAAAGGGAGGAAATCAAAAGTCAAAACCTTCTCTGGAAGGTCGGATCCTGAATATCTAATCGTACATTACTTACAATGCAAACTCCTCTCGTAGCCGCCTCCTGTACTGCTTCTTTGGTTTCATGGTGTTGAAGAAGGGAAGCTTTATAACGTCTGGCCAGACAGCGGGACACGGACTGCCACATATCCGGCTTCAGGACACAAATACATTTTAATAAACACAATGTGTGGACATGACATGAAGCTCCATGACTGAGTCTATGAGACCGAAGAAGAGCTGCCAACAATCCCACTAATGTTACGAACAGGAAATTTAGACCCCTTTCCAACCCTGGAAAGGGGTCTAAATTTCCGGAAACTTTCCGGCAAATTAATATTGGGAAGTTACGCTGGGACATTTGAGAAATATTTCCATGGGAATCAACAGGAAGTTATGGGAATAAACCAGGCTATAATAAACCTGACTGAAACAACCAGATTGTATTCAAGTACAGTTGAATATCGATGCTATTCCTCCATCACATGCACATAGCACACTGCTTCCTGCAGGACCACTGAGGCCACGCCCCCTACATGCACATAGCACACTGCTTCCTGCAGGACTACTGAGGCCACGCCCCCTACATGCACTGTGCATTCCTCCATCACATGCACAGATGATTTCTACAATCCTGGACCACTGTTGAACCAGAGACTATTGAAGCCACACATTTGAGCCTGTGGACTGCACAGAGTGAAGTAAGTTTTGATATTATGTGGAAATATATTTAACACATTTGACGTATGGTACTAATGTTTAACCTACAAATATCACAAATGTATTCATACAAGATGTTTATCAATTGTGAAATATTTGGAAGATCATTCCAGTTGTTTAGCTAGGCTAACACATCGGATGGCACACGTGGCATCACAATATCTGTTTACTTTCCTTCATCTTCACCTGATGCAGCATCAACATACCTGATGAGCTCCAGCTGAGCGAGCTCCTGGTTAGCTTGAAAGATTGGTTTCTTTGTGAAGAGTTCCCCGAGGATGCATCTGCGAACACCATGCATTGTTGATTAAAACACAAAGAAAAGCTGGGAGACAATCAGCAAAATTAATAAGACTATATAAGTCATATAAGACATATAAGACTATATAAGTCATACATATACTTGCATGCGAGTATGCAAGTATGTGTATGTATGGAGGTGGGTGGTGTACTGTATGCATGAACATGTATGATGGATGTGCACAAAATGTATATAGATCTAAGTGCAATAATTTATCTTACAGGTGTAAATATAAGTGCAATATGTGTGCTGTGTTTTACTTTTTTATATTTATATTTCTTATTTAAATGAAAATGCCGTTGGAGAACAGATGCAACGAAATTCACTTTGTGTATGTTGTGAATGACAATAAAGTTTCTGAAACTGAAACTGAAGTGTCGCTCGTACCCGCAGCTCCAGACATCGATAGCCGGCGTGTACCTCTCTTCACCCAGGAGCAGTTCCGGGGGCCGGTACCAGAGTGTAATCACTTTATTGGTGTACGGTCGGCTGGGAAGAGAGAACGCATACAAGACGTCTGTTAGTGTCGTAATCACAAGGCCTGTTTGAGTATCAATCATAAATAAATCAAACTCACCTCTCTTCAGAGTTATACAGCCGAGCAAGACCAAAGTCTGCCAGCTTTATCTGCCCTCTGATGAGGAGAGAGAAAACAAGTGATGAAATCTACTCTTAGAGAGATGAGAAACACACTTGTAAGAATCCCAAGGACTCACTTGTTATTGAGCAGAATATTGGAGCACTTGATGTCTCGGTGCAGAAAGTTCTTCTTGTGGCAGTAGTCGAGACCCTCCAGCAGCTGACGCATGAAAGACTTGATGTGGCTCTCGTTGAAATGCACCAGGCCAGACTCCAGTAGACCCATCAGGTCGTGGTCCATGTATTCAAATACAAGATAGAAAGCACCTGTGGCAGGAGAATATCTATCAGTACTGTGCGGTGTGCAGAGCACCACGCTACGTCTGTGGTGAACAGCAAACACGTACCTTTGTCGTTCTTAAAGTCCAGCGCGTCCTCCTTGTCTGTGACGATCTCCTTCATGTTGATGATGCTCTTGTGATTGAGCTGTCGCAGAATTTTAATCTCCCTGATGGCCGTGATCGGGAAGCCCTCTTTCTCATTGTCCAGTCGTACCTTCTTCAGAGCCACCATCTCAGCTGGGGGACGAGAGGAGCAGAAGAGTGAGTCACAAGACCAGATCAGCCTGGGATCAGCCCGACAATACAAATACATGTGTGTAATCACACCCACCTGTGTCTTTGTCTTTAGCTTTGTACACCTGCCCGTATGTGCCTTCGCCTGTGATTCCGATGATCTCAAACTTGTCCACGCAGCGTTTCCCCCAGTCTATCTCAGTTTCTTTTATCTCGCCGAATCTCGGGCCACACATTCTGGGATGCATAGAAAGAAAATATTTCAACAGACACAAAAGGGTGAATACAGGACAACAATGACAGAGAGAAGACTATAAAGGATTAAAAACAGCAGGACGTACTTGGGCCGTCTGCGCAGTGTTTGGGACTTCTTGTCCTCCGGTGGGCTGTGAGGGGAAGATGTACGACCAGGAAGTTCAGGCGGGAGAGGAAGGTCAGTGAGAAGCTGACGAGCCTTTCGCTCAGACTTCTTCTTCACTGAGAGAGATCCATCCTTCACGCTGAGAGAACAGAAACAAGTAAAGAGATTGTACAAAACACGCAGAGACATTTTCGTACCATCACAGCCGTACCTTTCTCCCTTGTCCATGTGCTCAAGAACTGTTGGGGGCAGCGGGAGGGATGATAGACTTGAGATGAGTTGACCGGCGGCTCGCTCCTTCTCTTTGCTCAGTCCAGATGGCGGCACTTTCCTCTTATCCCGGTGCACGGAGTCGTCTCTCCCCTTTCCATCTCTGCTGGTCTGGAGCTCCGTGGTCCTCTTCGCCGACCTGTCAGAGGGGGACTGAGGCTGGCTGGATGTGGGGGTTCTGGGACCTTTCTCTGGTTGTGGCGGAGAGGGAGGGCGGCTTTTCCTGGATGCGTGATTGGACTTGGGACTGGGTTGACGAGCAGATGGGGGAACCTTGGTTGGAGTTGATGCGTTGCTGGCAGTTTTGGCTTTGGCGGCTGCTTCTGCAGCTTTAGCCTTTTTCTGCTTACTGAGCTCAGCAGCGAGACTGGTTTTGAACGTTAGTGTGCTCGGTGAAAGACTAGAGGGGCGACTGCGGGAGCGAGAGTGGCGGTGACGACTACGAGAGCGTGAATGCCTCGTGGATGAATATGGACTTCTGCTACGGGACCTTGCAGATCGCCTGGAAGACAAAAACACTTTTTATAGAAATTGTTTATACATTAAAAAGATCACGAGTGTTTGCCTGAGGTTTGAAGTGTTCTTGTGTACATTGAAAACATTCACTCTTTTGGTGTTTTGACGATCGTTCTCTAACACTTCAGCCCAAAGGTGTTCAATTGTTTTGAGATCTGGTGACTCATCACTTCATACTCAAACCATTCAGTGACCGCACTGTTCTGCATGGAAGCATATGCAGTCGTTATGTTACAGCCCTTAATTGTTCACATTTTTCCTATAACATGCCGCCTGTGAAAAAACACAATACCAACCTACCTACCTAATATAAACTTTATGTAACAGTGAAATCTGTTCTGAATCTGCTGGAGTACATTTGTATCAAAATATTAAGCAAATTTAGAATAAATCAGTGCAGCCAACAAAACATGCATTGGTAGGACCTCACCTGACGTCTGGACTTGGGCTCAGGGACTTCCTGTATGGACTTCGTGATCTCCGGCGGTTCCCATACGGACTTGAACCAAACTCTCCTTGCTCATACGGACTGTGACGGCCATAACTCGGGGAGCCGCGCCAGGTAGCCGGGCTCACAGGGGATCTCTTCCTCTTGTTGCTGGAGTACGAACTGGGTGACTTGGGCACATTGTATGCCCCGTACACATCCGAATCTCTGCTGTAATATGTGGAACTGGGAGAGAGTCTTTTGCTTCCGTAAGTTGGACTTCTTCTTGATATCGGCTGGTTATAACCACCAGGAGACTGGTAGCTGTACGGGTATGATGTCCCATAGGGACTCTCTGATTTGAAACCTGGACTTCTCCTGTACGCCCTGAGGTCTTCACGGTCATCTCTGTAAGATTGCGGAGCTTCTCTGTATGCAGACGGGGGCTCTTTGTCGGACCGTGTTTTACTTCTGTGCCGCTTTGCATCCTTTTTATCAGCGGGCTGATTTGTAGTTGTCCTTTTACCATTTCGGTCACTACTCCTTGTAGTGTCTCTGTGGTTTTTAGAGCCACTCAAGCTATTTCCACTCCGAGATTTGGAGGAGTCTCTCTCTCTACTCTGACGGTCCTTCTTCCTGCCTTGCTCCTTGTCCTGCTTGCTCCTGTCAGCCGCTCCTCTTTTTGGCTCGTCCTTGGTGATAACAACCGGACCCCGGTTTCTTGGGCGACTTCTGTCAGGGGATGTTGGTCCATTATAATCAGTGACGTCAGTATCGCTGAGTCGGTCCGCTGAGAACCGGTCGGCGCGGTGGTCGAGTTTAGGAGAGGGGCTCCCAGAGAACCTCTCTGACTGGGAGCTCACGTCATCATACTCAACCAATGTCCGAAGTTCAACCTCTTTTTCAAAAGTGCCCTTTCGGTTATTGACAGAGTCCTCAGTTGCATGCCACAAGTGTCTTTCCTTGGGTTGTCTGCGTTTCTTCCTCCGAGAAGCCGAGGAGCGTCTCTTCTCACGGTGCTTCTCCCGTGGAGCAGCACCGCTGCCCGGCTTACTAGCGCTACGTCTGTCCTGCCTGTTAGCATTTTTCTGTGCGGAGGGACTCCGTCCCCGACCCTCGCGAAGCACCTCTGAATTAGGCATTTACCCACAAAATAAACCCACGTATGAGAACAATATTTAAGTGATGTACTTTACCTAATCTGTGTCGCTCGTTGTGCTATGGAATAAAACATCCGGCTAGCTGTATAGCCGGCTAGTTAGCTAAAACCTAATTCACATTTAAGACTGACAGGCAGCTAGCTAGCTAAATCACGAGCTTAACATTAGCATTACAAAGCTAGCTTGATTGAGGTTTCAGATAAACAATTACACCAGACGGTAATTCATGACACTGGGTACCAACTTGATTCACACACATAAGGTCCACAATATGGTGCTTGATTACAGAACAAATCAAAACTCAACCGTTGCGCTCCAGGACGGACATCTCCCGGATTTTACTAGCCAACGCTAGTCAATGAAGCTAGCTAGCCTCCACCAGCTAACTGCGCCCGGCTAGACGGTCGCATTCCATTTCATGGTCAAAGTATAGGCCCGAAGCCCTTCTAAATTTAAAATCCACCTCTTCTGAAACGTAGCGGTCAGTGCAAGCGTGTACATCCATTAACCGGATACTGTTAAAGTGGAAGTAAAAAAAGTCCGTGTTCTTCTCAAAAACTTCTCGCCTCCCATCACACTCCGATGTGCAACAAGGAAGTGGAAGGCACACACGAGTTGTCTGGGTAGCCGCGGCTAACCAGCTGGCTTTCTTCTCTCCCTGCGTGGAGTTCAAGTCAGGAAAGATGCAGTAAACAATGCCGTCCGAAAGCACGTCTGCTTTCCCGTATCCTGTCGAATTGTTGCTCCCATTAGACGCCGCACTGGCACGTAAGTCCGTCTGGAAATGGCTCAACAATTCATTGAATAGATTTCATAATGTTGTAACTTTGTTCGCAGTGTTGCTAACAGTGTTGCTAACGGAGCAGCTCGCCAGCAGGGCCCGGACGGCTTTCTTTCTACTCCAAGCTGGAGTGTTGTGACGTTAAGGAACGAACCGTTCAAACGAACGACTTGTTCGGGTGCACGAACTGAACCGAACCACTTCATTAACAGATTTGTTCAGTTGCGGGTGAACCCGTTACACTTGACTGTAATCATAATCTTGACTTGTCATTATGAATTAGTTTGATTATTGTGCTGAACTTATTGTTTTGTGATTATTTCAATAAATATGGGGGAACATCTTATGTACTTTGATATTTAATGAACTGATTCAAATGATTCAGTACACTTGAATGAACGGGAGAGCATGCGAAATGACAATTGTGAGACGATCTGTTTTTTCTACGAAAAATCATTTTTAATACACTTTTTATACTATTGGGAGGATGGGAAACATTATTTGAATTTAACTTAGTTTTTTAAAAAAAATACCTGAAGCAGGATGTTTGATCCCGAAACGTGACCAAATCGAGGCATTTATCAAAGACTATAAGATTTAAAAAGTCATTTTAACTCGGAGTGTTTATCCTTAAAAGTAGGCCTGATACGAGGTCGGCTAAGGATTACCTCAGAATAGTCTGAATTCAGTGTGTCATCAGGTCTCTCTGGTCAGGTGCAAAAACTTCATTAAAGATGTAAAAAAAGATGACAAATACATTTAAAGGATGTTATTAGTAATATCACTTTATTTGCCATTTCCAAATAACTCACAAAAAAATTGAAATGTAAGCTGCACCTCTTGCGTTCACAAACAAGCTACATTAGTGGTTATGATTAAAATAAGTAAACATGGAGGGAACATTGAACTGATGGCACACACACAACCATCCAACCAAAGACATCTAGTTTTTATTCCAGGGGGTATTTATATATATATATAAAAAAAAGGCAGAACAAGTCATTTCAATACCCAGTGGGACACTTCGCTCTGTTATTGTACCACCTGTTAAATATTTGACAAGTCGATTAATGATACACAAGGACAAAGGAGAAATTAAGATTATGGATGTTTGCTTCTGAAAATGAAAGCCGTGACTGCCGATGTGAGCAAGCATGATGGTGGTCACTTCTATTAGCTTCAGCAATGAGAGCACACAGAACTTACTACAACGGCCACAAGCTGACGAACTAATGGGATCCTGTAGCTTTCAGGGGCGTCTCTGCGGTCGTGTGATGTACTGGAGGTTAGCCCTTAGAAAATATTAAACCTAACTGATGTCCAAACATTCTGAAGCCATTAGTACTTAGTAATTTGGGTTTGCCTCCCAACCTGTCACATATTTCAGCACCTCCTCACTCCGCTGTGCTTTTCTCTGAAGAAACACCACAAACATGCTTTTGGGACAGAAGAATTAACTACAATCTGACCCACAAAGCCAGGAACCTCTGTAGTCTTCATATATTAATACAATTAAATCAATAATGTATTTTTATAATATTTGTACGATTGTTTTTTTTAGAACCTGTCAGACCGCAGTCACAGACAGTCAATGTATTTGGAATTGTTTCCATGTTTCATACACTCTTATTTGCATTTATAGCAAATATACTTGCATAGACTCCAGTATTGGGCATCGTATTAACCACGGACATTAATGGTGAGCTGTTGGCACATTTACTTCTATGATGTAAATATTAGAGATGTGGCAACAACTTTCAGATGGCTTAGACTCAAATAAAACTAATCTTTAATGCTGTAAATCGTAAGCAAACTAAAAGAATGTAGAGGGTCAGACTTATGGAAATATATTATATCCTCAGGTTGCCAGATTTAATCTTCACTTGCCTGTGAAGTCATCCAATCATTTGGATGTTACTACGACTACTTTACAACACACGGTAGCCTTTGAACAATGTAAAATAAGATGAACTAAGTAGAAGGTGAATTCCTTCTAAACTAAGCACATCGTCGGCAGCCTGAGATCACAGGCGAACAGGGTGGAGAGCGGGATTATTCACATTCAACACGGACAGATAGGCAACAGTGTGCACTGTACATGAATGACTTAAGTATAATTGCATTTCTCTCAATCTTTTCTTTACTTGCTTTCAATCTTGGAGCAGATTTACAAACATCAGTCCAGGGTTGCATCGAGTCTACGAACATGAAGCACTGCAGCGCTCGTTGGGATGCAGGTTGTGTTTCACTTCAGCTAATAAGTGGGCACTTTGTTTGTGCTAGCTAGCAGTTTTTCTTTGGTGACTGAGAACAACCTTTTTTTTTTTTGGGACACCTCACTTTCTACCCAGCCTGCTTTCCTTTTATTTCTTAAATAAACTTCACCTGCCTGTTAATGGATTCCACTCCTAGTTCGGTTAAGATACACATACAGGCAAAGCAAACAGATGGACGCACAATTAGGGATTAAAGGCCTGAGCCAGTAAAGTATAATCGTATACATGTCTGGAAGAAATATATTTATGTATGTCGTGCTGTGGAATCACATTTTTATCAGAGCACCAGGGATTCCTTCATCATAAAAAATAAAGTCGTTAGCCTAGTGAGGTAAAACTGAAATGAATCATACAATCCGTCGTTTAAATAAATATCATTTGTGCATTTTGAGAAGACTCAAAGTGACTGGAAGGGGAAAGAAACTTGGAAGATTAGTGCGTTTATCTTACACTGGAGTTGTGTAGAAATATGTGTGCGTAATAATATCACATAGTAAAACTGAGGTGAGAAGGAGAAATGGGCGTAAACTTCAGGCTGTGGTTAAAATGCTTCGTAGGTTCATCACGTTTTCTTAATGAATCCCGGCTCGTCTGACATTTCCTAGCCCAGACAGTGAACTTGTTATATGAATTCCAGTATTGCGTTTCGGTTACATCTCCCCCCCCCCCCCACTGTTAAACCTCTGCTGACTCTCATTTCATCTCATCTTCTGAACTCCGCTCCGCACTGAATATATCAAACACATCAGACAGGTTTTCAGAACACTCCAGGGCTTAGCGTCCTGTTAAGCGTAGGCCTAAATTAAAAACACCGTCCATGTAGTAAACTCTGTACTGTAGTCAGAGTAAGAGAGAGAGGACATCAATTATTTGGAGTGTCAGCACATAAAAAGTTAGAGCTATAAATGGTGTATGGAGTGCCACCTTACTACTCTCTGACGCACTGTCAGACGTCCTGTGGACCAGGAACAGAAAGTCATGGTCAGGTACGGGCACAAAATAAATGCAAAAGTCTGAGAAATGTATATGTACACAAGCAGCGATCCTGCTCTCTATTAGCACTATAAAATACAACATCTCTCTCGAATTCTCTTGGCCAAACTTTTACTTTTCTTCTTCCCGTTCTTCTCTTTGCTGTCCTCCATTTTCCTCGCCCGGATCTCTCTCATCAGGTCGAAGAACACCTGTCCAGAAACACAGAGAGACTCTTCTTGTTTAATTCTGTGATGGGTCAGCAGGGAGAGTACCGCACTACTTGTAACATTATTTGAAGGACTGTCAGACCAGCCGTGGCGGGTCAGTGGTGTTTTGAACGTGTTGTCTCTCGATCTGAACTCATAGCAGCGGTGATGAAGACAGCTGCTAGCAGCTAGCGTTAGCAGCTTTACACATCTGCCATGACATCCGTACTGAGAATTCAGAGCTAGTTTCTGGTGGTGTTAAGTGTTACTCAAGGTTACATAGTGCAACAACAAACATTCAGAGTGTGAAGAGAGAGACAACCATTCCCCATATTACATGTCAGTGTAAAATCAAAATGATTTTAAAGCTCAAGTTATCCGAAGGTAAAGAAGTTACATTATGTTAATGCACATCTTCAATCGTCACACTAACCTTGTCGACATTGGCACGGGTTTTGGCAGAAGTCTCCACATAGCAGACCCCCCACTGCTCGGCACGCGCCTTTGCCTCGTCTGCGCTGACCTGCCGTCGGTCGTCCAAGTCGGATTTGTTGCCAACCAAGAGGAAGGGCACATTCTCATCCTCCTTCACTCGCAGAATCTGCTCTCTGCAAAGAGTGGAAGCGTCACTCACCCATGAATTATGTAAAGTAATCTACATGCTGTGTTCATTACTGTGGATTGTGTTAACAGCACACAAGCTTTTAGCTATGAAAGTGATGTAAATGTCATATCAGGGTTAGATAAATTTCACTGTCTTAATTGAAAGAGCGCCACCTGAAGTCTACTGTTGCTGCAAACGATTCCAGTTCTGTGATGGAAAACACGCAGAGGAAACCCTCTCCACTGCGGAAGTAGTTGTCCCGGATGGCAGCGTAGTCCTCCTGTCCCGCTGTGTCAAGGATATCGATCTGTACCTCCTCTCCATCCAGCACCACTTTCTTCCTGTAGCTGTCCGCTTTGGTGGGCTCGTAGTCTTCGACGAACTATGAAGGGAAAATACAGACCAAACATAACGTAATTAAAAGGAAGCAACTTGACTGCTGTGGTACAAGTTCAACTGCAAACGCACTCACCTCGTCGTACATGAACTGGAGCGTGAGGGCCGACTTGCCCACTCCTCCACTGCCCACCATAATCACTTTGTGAAGGGCTAGAGAGTTCTGCCCTTTGGGTTTAGCGGCTGCCATGGCTCTGCGTACCGAGAGGAAAAGTCCAAAGCAGAAATGTAAAATCAGGCCGACGACACCAGCTGCAACAACGATTTAAAAACGGTGAATCCTGGGGGACAAAAAAGAGAAGAGCACACAGATTACAAGGCATCTCAGTTCAGTGTGATGAAAGTACATTCAGGTCCGTTATACTACAAATGGAACGCAGAGGACGACTGTCTTTACCTGGATGAGACAACAGCAAATCAAGTGTGATAATTACCACTGACACACAAACTGCTTTTTATATATTCTCTCCTCCCTGCAGCTGTCAAACGGGTTTACATCAGTTTATGTAACAAAAATCGAGTACACAACTCCACTATGCCAGGATGAACATGTGGAAAGCATTTAAAATAGGAAATGAAAGCTGCCTGGGTAACATTTGATGGTGTTTTTCTTTGACGTAAATCTAACGCATATAAGCTGTTAAGGGATTAGTTGATCAAACTGAACGCTGAATGAAGATCACAGGCACCCACAGCCCTCTGAAGGATAAAGCACAAAAGATAGGAATGCAGCCAATAGGAAATTAAATTAATGAACTAAAAGAGTGGTCTCAGCACTAAACGTCAATATTAGGATTTAGCATTCGGTTCGTTTAGCCAAATTATAGAATAGTGCTACGTGTAAGCACTGGCCACCTGACTCATTCTTTCTTTGCTAACACACACAGGCAGTTGAGCCACATTTATTTAATTGATCTGTAACTGGTCTAACCTGACAGTCATCTGTTGTTAAGCCAACTACTGTCCAACGTTTTTCTTCTCGTGCAGCACCAGTTTTTAATTTATAGCTAGCTTAGCTCAGCTTTAAGGAAGATGACGACGACTATGAAAATAGTCACAGCAAAAAAAGTACATCGACACTATTTGATTTGTGTTCTCATTAGCAGGATTAAATATCTGTTGGGAATCGTCCAAAACAATCTCAGCACGCCTAGTTTATGTGGGACATTATATTGCTTTTGGGCAACTCTTCTTCCTTCTTATCCTCCCTGGATCAGGTATCAATAAGGGAATCAATAAGTATAAATAACAGCTGAGCAATTCCCACACACATGACTTATGTAGAACATAACCCACAGGGTAACTACATGTTCCTCTCAGCAAGTTGTAATCAGGATTGATTCTATTAATATTAATCGATTGTTTTCTTAATAACATTAGGAAAGTTTAACTGAGTTACATTGCTGTTTATAATGAGATCTGGACGTGTAGGTGTGCCCGGTGAAATGTCTGGAATATATACACCTAAAATAAAAACAAGAGCTCCTGCTTAGTCTCAAAATAAGTAAACAGCAAGCCAAATGTTGTGTACCGTCATCATACTAGCCAAGCTAATTAATCAGCTATCATTAGGTTCATAACTAATACACGTCCATCACACATGGTGTAACGTTAAGTTACGTTTTGTTGAGCCAGTGATTACGTGTTATTACTCTAAACGATACGAAAGCACACGACCGATAATCCCAAATAACTATGCGACGTGATAATAATCACGTTGACTTAATAGCAAGTTATCTTACGACAGGTCAACGGCAGGTTAACTGGCTAGCTAATGGGCTAGCTAGTGGGCTATGTGGCTAACGATGTCGCTTCACTATCCAGCTGGTTGGTTAACGGTTAGTAATCAATCGTCGGGTTAACGACAGCAGCTAAAACACGAAAGACAACCCGTTAACGGCATAAACATGGCAACAGATGCTCGGTGGATCTGTCCCCCCCCGGCAGCTTCCTCACTAGTCAGCTAATGTCGCTACACGGACAAAAAGGCTAGCAAATGATAACAAGCAGCTTATCACAACTAAACGTTGCAACGTAACGTGACAGCGGACATAACCAACGAAAGCTGTGCACGTGTGTGGCAAACATCACCTACCTGTTAAATGATTAGCAGTCACTTTGGTTCGACGAAGGCTGAATTCTAAGTGAAGGGACTGGCTAGCTGCGTGTTAGCTCATGGCTAGCGCCCTAGCTAGCTCTGGGGACGGTTAGCAGCGGACTGACTGAGGGCTTGTTTAGCTCCGTCTGACAACGCCCGACTGGGAGAGCAAACCAACGTCCAGTCCGAGCTGTCTGCCTCGAGCTAACGTTTCTTAACTACAAAACGAGATCATATGGGTGTTCGCATAAAAACAAAACGCTTAATTTCGTCGGGGTTGAATTATAAACGAAGGGCAGTGTTTTGAACACGACCGATAATTGATTAATTGGCTAATCCGCATAAAGGCTTGCACGTTTCTCCCGTGTGTAGTCAGCAGCAGACGCCCACATGACGGCAGGTGATCCGCAAACAATTTATAAAAACATTTATTCATCATTCAAATATGTTCTGTTCACCATGTACTTTAAAGTAACCTGAAATAGGAGAAGATACAAATGTATTTTAACGGTGTAGACGCTGACTCGTCTCACAATTTATCCTTTTTATTCACTCACTCTTAAGTGATGAAGTCCATCATCTCTGACCTGCATTTGAAATATGCAGAGAAGACTTGGAATGAGACTTTCCAGCTTGTCCGAAGATGCATGGTAAGAATTAAACACTACCACAGTCATCCTCAGTTCTCATTTACATGAACTCCCCCTTTAATTATTATACACTTTTATATATTATTACATGTCCAAGTATGGAGGTAACAGAAAGGGCTGTTTGAAAGTATGTGAAACTGTTCGACAGACGTTGAGGAAACCCGGCCTGTACGTTCAAGACCCGGTGAAGGATGACCTGGTGAAGGATGACTCCATTAGTGCTCAAAGGCAGCTGGAGTCAGTGGTAATATGACAGGCCACGCCCACTTTCACCAATTACTAAGGCACTTCAGATTCAGGCTTGACCCCGGAGGGTTCACACCAGTTTAGGTGAAATTCTATCCACCAGGTTTTCAGATTTTGAGACATTGTTAGCACCCTCTGTGGATCAGCCTGAAGACCTGTTTCCATTTGTGGGCTGAAGATTTAATATGATTGGACTAATACTAAATGACCGATATCCCTAAGCCCCGCCCTCTCTGAAGATATTTGATCAAGTTTGATCATCTTGCTCGATTTCAATAGAAATGTGTATCTCAGTCACATGCACATGTTTGAAGACGCTTCATGTCTGCAGCTTGTTCCAGCTCACAGGACTTCAAGCAAACAAAGCACAATAATAGTAATGATAATAATAATTGACAAGGCTAATCACTTTTGTTTGGTTGCACCCCTTTGGGTCTCAACTCTTATCAGGCTAGTTAGCAGATGGTTCCTCTAATATGATGATATGCTAATCAGTGACTGCGTGCTGTCACACTGAGGATGAGCTCATCTTTCCTGCAACATTCAAGTCCTTGTTGTTTGATCAGCTGTCTGTGCATTCATAGTTATCACATTTCCACTTGGATTCCGTCCTAAACAACGTGGCTTGACAGGGTTTTTATATTTTGATTAGACAGTCTTGTATCTTTGCTTCTCTTCTGTCCTGCCTGGCAAACCTTCTACTACATGTTGCCTTCACTCATTAGCTCTTATAATATTTTCACTAGTGTCTTTGGAAGACGCTCCACTCGCAGATGTTTATCTTTTGTATGTTTACGAGGTCCAGCTGTGCCTTTTTATGCAACAATGAGGCTGAAATGTAGTTTATTTCTTTTATGAAGCCCTGACCTCAAATGTTCAGGCTCTGGAGAGGACGAGTTAGTTTTCTTTAGATCCGTCACGGGCGGAGCATTCGAACAGATAATGCTTTGGATTAATATGAGGTTGAGTTTGGCAGAGGTCCGTCTCCAGAGGCTGGTACAGAAATGTGATTACATGGTGGTCTGAAGTGATGTGTGGTCCAAAGGGACGAGGCAGCCGAGGCTCACTATCAACAGATCTGTTTAAAACTGACTTTTATAGGGCCGAGAGTTTCAGGAACGGAGTGATCAGGGTCGACGTCTGGCCATGCACATTAAACACACCCGTCCCGAACTGCAGAGCAACTACATGTGAACATTCCCCTGTTTGTGTGCTGCACACCAGGACGAGCAGGGTACCAAAGACTGTCGCACACAGAGTCGACTCTGTCACATAAACAGGCCCATTGTTGCCGGGTTTCTTCCTCTCTGTTTTTCTTGTAATAGGACAAATCCAGAGATAAATCCCAACCTTGTGAGCCGCTGGTTCGATCCCTGGAGAGGCTCCAGGAGGTGCTTAATGGTAAACAAAGATACTGTTGATGATTGTATGTGTTCGTTTGCAAAAACTCATGAAAGCTGTTCTTAAAATAATAGATAAAATAAATGCAATTTTCAGTTTTCCAATAATGTTTTTATACATTGTCTTTTATCTGTGTTTTTGCAAATGAACTCTTCATTTAGTAGCAGGTTTAGTCTTGAATAATAAAATGCCATTTTCACCTGAATATTGCTGTAAACTTGCATTTAATTCTGTAACTTGCAGAAATTGAATTTTAAGCTACATTATAATTTATTTCAATTTTAAGTTTCACATTTGCATCACGTTTTCATTTTGTCCGCTGCACACCGTGGGCACCGTGTGCACCTCTGGAGATAAAATGTCAAAAGTTTTTCGATCTTAATATGAAAATGCATTAAATCCTTTTAATTTTCACATTTTCCATCAAATGATAAATGATGTGGAAACTGTATGATGTGTTTGCATTGAACAGTTTCAAGTTGACATCATCACTTTCATAAATCAGTGTCCTGATCATCATCACCGTCACATCACGTCCTCACCGGTGAACGAGTCTCTCTGTGTTTCAGTGACCTCTATGAGAGCAATGAAGTCTCGTCTGGAGACGATGGCCAAGAAACGAGGGTGACCAGTCGCTTTACGCATCTTTCCCTTTTTTATTTGTAAAGTATTTCCTGTTTTCCTCTCATTTGATTATATTGGTGTTCCTCTAACTGCTTCTCGTGTCGTCCTCTCTAGGATGGGCTTCCACATCACGGAGGCCACGTGCTACCTGACGGCCGACCTGTTCTACCTGGAGGTGGTGTTGCTGCCATGTGGCGGGGTGGAGGAGGTGAAGGTGGCCCCACACGGAGGTTCCCCTGCTGTAGGTGGACTGTAGCTGCGCCCCAGCCAGCCTCTCATAACACCCCCCTCTTTTTAATATGTATGCTAATAGAATGAAATTGTCTTGCAGTCCAGCGAGTCTCTTCTGCAGCCGCTGAGGTGAATTTAAAACCTGCCGTTCTGCAGGGGGTCAGCAGCCGGCAGCAGCCGGCAGCAGCGGTGCTGTTAGTCCCGACAACACAACCATGGAGATGACGGTGCTATTTAAAAGATCAGTGGCAGTTTCAGACGCCTGTTTGTTGTGTGTCTGTCCACACAGGTCCAAGAACTTTGCAGAGTTCTCCATGAAATTGGAAGGTGTCTTCACCCAGTACAAATTCCCCGGAGACAAGTGAGGTTTTATAACATAAAGAGTTAAAGGATTCACAGTCATTGACAAACAATCCCTGTCACTTTACAGTGAAATGAAATTAAAACTGTTTGCATCGCTGCAATACCTCGGAAAAGACTTGCAAGAAATGTCACGCCTGCCCAGGTGAGTGTCACCAAACCAGGAATGAATCAGACGTGAGAAAGTGTTGGAACCAACCCTGTTTGTCCTCCAGTGACTCTAAAGGGGACGTGATCAACAACGGCCGGATCGGCAGTCTGACAGCCGGGAGAGAAGGTAGATGATGGAGGAAGAGAAACATCTCCTCTGGTTTGGTTGGCACCCTGTGAACTGATCACATGGTTTGATTGTAGATCACCCTCTGACTATCCAGTTCTACAAGCTGCCGACTGAAGGAAGGAAGACGTCCGATAACTGTAAGACACCGAAGCTCTTGACAGGCTCATCACTCGTATTCTGAGCAGACTCAGTCAGTATAACACATACTGAGGAGTATAATTAACTAAAACTACCACTGATTGGACAAACACGGAGACATTCCTCTTCATCAAACGTCCCTTGTTCAATCAACTCCAGATATGGAACCCGTTGTTCAGGCCGCCCAGGTGGCCGTCGGCCCGAGCGATCTGCTCCACCAGCTCCGGGTGGCCCCTGTGGTCCCGGTGCCCCCCCAGCCGGACTCCCTGGGGTAACCTGTTTTAATCCCTCACATCAGCACGGTAATCCCACGGTGAACCGGAGTGTCGGTCATGTTTGATTAACGGTGGTTCAGGTCTGCCGTGTTCCCGCCGCTGGGCGAGGCGTCGTTGGAGATGTTACCCGCCTGCTTCCTGCTCCGACTGCAGCCGGCGGTCCCGATGATGAAGTCATTTGTTAACAAGATCGGACAAATAACAGGTAATATATTTGATTTCCCCCGTTGTTGTTCCTGCCGGTGAACAGCAGCCCCGTTCAGCTCCCTCCTGTTGTTTGGTAGATGTGCCTGTACCAGACGTTGACCTGCAGTGGGCAGCCTTTCCCAAGCTTCTGATGAGAGCTTCACTCAGTGCAAACAGTCACCGGGAGACGTCGGACACCATTTTCACTGTGGTATGAACATTCTAACCCCCCCCCACACACACACACACACACACTCAGTGTGTCACACACAACAAGTTAACTGTTGTAGGCCTAAGAAGGGAATCAATACCTTCTCTGCGCAGCGTCTTCCTGGTGATGTGAAGCACAGTTATGTTTTTCCTGGAGTGTCGTGGGAGGGGCCGTCCCAGCGAGGGACGGTGATGACCAGCATCCCCTTCACCCACCCGACCCACGTCCCCGACCTGGTGGAGCTGCTGCGCCATCAGTGTGCCTTGAACGCCTTACTGGGGAGCTGCGTGTGCGCCGGTCCAGGTCCGTTGATGATGCGGAGGTCATCCCTGGGGGGGGCGAGCGGGAGAAAATCAATGTTCTCAGTCATGTGATGTGTAACTGACAGCTCTCGTCTTCAGGTTCAACTTGTGACCAGCACTTTGAGATCCTCCCGGAGTCTGACAGCAGCTTCTCCGTGACCTTCCGGCGACCCGCCACCGACCGCCTCGCCGTTTGTGAGCATCTGACGCAGAATCTCTTTTTTATTGAAGTTTCAGGATTACTGGTGTTTGCTGGCCGAGAGCCTCGACATCTGGAGAATGTAAACGTTGAAGAGAAACGCCCCAATTTATCTAAACAGGTTGATGCTGGTGTTTTTCCACCTGGACCTTCATGAGGAATCCAAACGCTCTTGTGTGTCCACAGTGCTGGTGAACATATCTGCTGCTCATCAGATGACCTGCAGCTTGTTTGGAGCTGGTAGAAAGGATTCCTCTCTGGAGGAATATCTCTCCTCGTTTATGAAGAGGTGGGGTTTGTATCTGCACCTTCTGCTCCAGCTTCAACCTCCCTCAGCATCACAACCTCCTCCACTGTGTTTGGTTCTGTCTCAGGTGCATGTCCGTCCCTCTGACCCTGCAAGCACTACACAGTAAGCTCCAGCAGATGACCTCCCCACCGCTTTCTCCAGTCCACTTGGCCCCCGCAGTGCCCGAAAATGACCCCTCGACCCCCCCGAGCTCCGCTGTGGCGGACTCCAACGACGCCCCGACCGCCCCCTCCCAGAGCGCCGCTGTTCCAGAGGGAACCCCGGCAGTCTGTGGTTCACCCTCCTCCGCCGTGTCTGCAGCCAATTCTGAGGTTCTGCCTGAAATAAACGCCGCTCCGGCTGTCGACCCTTGACCCCCCCACTCCACTCCTGTGTGTTTATTTTCATTGCTGGAGGACCAATAACAGCCAACTGTCAGAACTAATCTAGTTGTCAGATTTTAGAGTGCGATAATATTTTTACAATTAGGGAATACGTATGAATATGAATACGTAACCGGGCGGCGCAGATTTACATTTCGATGACTCAACCACGCCCGGGACGGACGCTCTCTGCAGCAGGCCGAAGCGCGCCGGCCTCGCCTCCAAGCGCGCCGCTGTGACGTCTGGCCGACCGATCCCACCGCCTCCTCTTCCCGTCCACAAAGAGTGTGTCGACTCTCAAAGTCTCTGCGTTCAACTTTCAGTACTTTTGCAGCTTCTAACTGAATCGTTTGAGGTTTAGTTTCACTTTCAGCCGTATCGAAGTCGTGTTAAGTCAGAGATGAAATGATTTGGTATCAAAGCTACGGAGGACTTTTCTTTTGAAGGGGACAGACGCTCCTTTGACCGCGAGCACCAGCCGGGGAGCCGATCACTTCTTTATAGACTCCGTACGAGTGCGTCATCAGGTTAAAGATCCACTTTACAAGCAGGTAGCCTGTTGTAAAGGAGATGCAACTCCAAGCCGGACGTTGTTTGTGTGCAGAAACCCCCAGTGGAGAAGCTCTGGGACACGAGGTTAATGGGTGTGTGTGAATCTGTCCGGTCCGCCTCCCGCTGTGTGTCAGACTTCACCTTAGCTGGTCAACTTTAAATCTCAGCTCTTTGCACACTGAGTCTTTTCAGGCACAACGTTTTGTGCAATAAATGCTTCTGGTGTTTAAAGCTAAGGAGCTCAGGACCTCTGTGGAATGGAAAAACTCCACAGTCTGGAATCTCTTGATTACTGCTGATCAGCCTGCACACAACACTGCTTTTCCTGGTCGCCGGCCAGAACAACTACTTACCACTAAATCTGTATACAACGGGCTCATTTTATATTTGCATAAATCTTCACGCACCATTACCGTTCGTGCCTCTGAAACACATTCTGAACGGAGGATTTGTCATGAAACCAAACTCATGCATCTTACTGGACAATTTAAGCCTGTTAAAACCGTATTCCCGGAGTAAATACCTGCTGTGTGTGTGTGGACTCCATCAACTGTCAACACCAGGCAACTGGGTTTGTTGAGGCCTCAGATATCCAATGACCTGTACGACTGCTATTCATAGAAGCATTCCAAAACGTGAGCTCAAAGCTCTCTTCTTTCAGCAGGGCCCTTATTTATACAGAAGAGATTATGTGTCGGGCCGTCTGATTGGTGGAGGGTTCGGCGCAGCTGTGATGACTTGAACAGTAACAGAGGGGTTGAACGTCACGTCAGCGGAAGTTGTGTGATTACTACGAATAAGTAGCAGGAATCATAAAGAAATACAGTTAGAATGTGAAAGAGTTGTGTGATTGACTGATGTGTTTACATCCAGATGTGGTCACTATGAGGGTAGTTTTTTCCTAGCATGTTCTGCTGCTCTGACAGCTGCGAGGGAGCCGTGGCCGTAACAGAGGGCCGCGCCTAAACTCATGCCTTGGACTATCTCTCTCTGTAGCTCTTCACCCGGTAGCGGCAACAAAAAATGGGACGATTCACAAGCCCTTCACTACAGGGGAAGCTCATTGAATCCACAGCGTCTCATTCATCCAGATGTTACCTGAACCTTGTGACCAGTGTTGGAAGGGGAACAGAACACCTGAACTTTCTGTGTGTTTGCTGCCCCCTGTTGGTTTAGACTGTGAAATATTAACAACAAATATTAAAGTATTCCTTAAGGTCACTGGATAATATCATAAATAAAAATGATTGTACCCGTACGCAGTATTTCTACAGAGTGTTGATGTCTAATACTTCATGTTTGGATTTCTTTACTTCAAATCATTATTAATGATCTAACGGTGATGCACGCGGACTCTGGCCTCGCCGCTGCTTCCTGTTTCTTTCAAATAATTTGCTGTCGGGCTTCTAAAAGCGACCGTGCAACAATGGCTCGTACTATGAAGTGAGTTCATTGTTTCTGAAGGAAGTCTATCTTCTGCATCTCCCCGCTGGTCTGCGGTCTCTTTAAATCCGAATCCACCGGACGACGAGCGCTGCGCGTCCTCGCAGAAGTCGTCTGGCCGCTGTGATTTGCCCACATTCAGCCTGATAAACAGCTGCTTACCATTTAGGGCTCCTCGCAAAGTTTCCTCTAAGTTTCTGGGGAGTGTGTGTGCCTGTGTGTGTGTGTGTGTGTACAACAACTCTGGAGGATGTTGAGATATAACCAGTCTGCACCGCTGGAAGCTCAAATCTGGATTCTCGGTTTGCGTAATGCTGCGGCGTCCTCTCTTCAACATCTGGATTAACTATTTGGAGTCGGAGTTTAGCGGCCCTGCACAAACCTCTGCCTGTCTGGTGTACCTTCACGGAGAGGCTGCCTGTTGGTCTGGAATTTAACCCCCTTTGTTAACCCGGGTTGTCGCGCCTGGATTATGTATTCTTTAAAATGGGTGCGAACAACGGAAAACTGTATGGAAGCGAGGGTAAGTGCTGCAGTGATGACTGAAAACTGAGAATAACACGAGAAAGAAGGAGTTTTTAATCCCACCGCGCTGCTCTAGTGAGTAAAGCGACGCTGTTTTCTTGCTCATGTTTGTTTCTTGGTGTCAAACCGAACTGAAAAGCCCAAACTGAAGTTTCTTGCGTCTTTCTTTGGTTCGTCCCTCAACACGAGCTGTCTGGAACTAGCACGACTCTCCTCTGTATCTCTGATTTAACCTGAATTATTGGTTTTCTTTCTGTGCAACTTCTCCACTCAGACATCTGCAAGTTAATTAGAATAACAGACACCTTTGACTGTTGGTTAAACTCTTTAACAAAGGCTGTGGTGCCTTATGTCGACCCTGCAGGACAGATGGGGACATCTGTCCCCATCTGTCCTGGTCTCTCCTGGTCATATTTCAAATATTTGAAGAAAGAAAAAACAATTTCCAACTTTTTAGAAAATAAAGCAAATCACACCTCTCTAGATTTTTCTAGCGTTTCAATAATATTGTACTTTCTTTGCATCCATTTGAAGTTAATCCACTTATTAGACTTCTGTTAAAACACTTATAATATATAATACATGTGTTTAATAACTGATTGTTGAATGACTTTAAAGTGCACCTGGGAGGCTGTTAGATAAAGTAAATATTCTGCTAATCAATGAACAACAATAATGTTAATCAACGTTGACTGTTATATAATTATAATATTCCTCCAGTGTAAAAGAAGCAGTAAAGTGTATTTAACTACACTTCAATAATGTTTCAACAGCAGGTTACACATCATAAAGATGTCACACGTTGAAATATTTACACTGATGTTATTTCTACGTCCGCGCCAGCACAGACGGATTCAATCAAATATTCACCCGTCAGTCAACAACAGACGACTTGGCAGTTCAGCAGGTTCACCAAACAACACTCGGTAGCCGAATTCAGGGCATATTTAGCTGCTAGCGTGCGTCTCTGTGGGTTAATGGAGGCGGGTCAAAGGACATGAGTGTTTGGGCATGTGGGCACTTTGTCATTCTTATCTTGATAAGAGACAATTCCGCAGATTTTTTTCTCCACAATCCTCCAAACCATCGTTACTTGATGTTGTTACCCACTAGGTGCATGTCGCTGAATGCCGGATGATACTTGTGGAAAAGAAAATGTGTGTCAGACAACTTGAAAATACACTGAATGAATCAGAAGTGTGTATCCTGTTGACAGATGGGCACTCGGAGAGCTCCTCCACCAAATCCAATGTAAAAAAATGACGTTTTTCGCTATGTTGAACTGATCTGCACTAAAATCTGAGGGGTTCTTCTTCGGCCTGTGATACACAAATACTCCAAATCCGGTGAAAATCATATTGTTTTTGTGTACTCCTGCGAAAAAACAGACAAACCATCACCAGCTAAACCTCCTCGGCGGAGTCGACAATGATGATAATCTACAGACAGTCGGTCCCTAGATATTAATGCACGTCTTTAAGTATATAAGTAAGTAAAAGTATACAGGGAGTTAAGTATTAATAATCTGAAGAAGCTCCATCTGCAGCTGATTCAACCAGTTCCCCTGGAGACAAGACAACCCTCACAGCATACAGTAGATCTTTAGGAAATGACTAATACATCTAGTACAGATATCCTCTCAGGAGATAACTCAATAAAATCAATAATCAATAATGTGTCAGTGTAAAAAGAAGCAATTAGAAAGGTGGATCTGGTGGCCGAGCAGGCAGATGAACTCAGAAAATTGTTTCACCCAACTGGAATGCGGTTTGAATCCAGAGGGAGACAACTTGAAACTTTCCTTTTCATGATGTTATGATAACCAAAATCCAAGACTCTCATTCCACAATATTGATAAAATCTCCACCCGTAGCATTAAAGACGCTGGAATGTCCTCCACAGCTCCACGGCCCCGCCAGACGCACCTTCACGTCATAATCTAACTCCTCATCTTCAACATGACTTATTCAGAACGAGTGTGGCCCGACTTTACCACGTGATCTCCGTCTCAGGAGGAGAGATGTTTGTATAAATAACATTCCGATGTGATCCCTTCCTAAGTCAATAAAAAGATTGGAACTCATGATGTTAAAAATAACATGTGGAGCAGCTCCACCGGAGAGTCCGTCCAGCCTGTTGAGGTAGAAGAACCTCAGAGCCATGAGACAGAAACAGGGCTTGTTCATTCCACCTCCTCTGCACCAAAGAAGCCTCGCAGTGAAACATCTTCAACAACCTGCTGCCTTCAAAGGAGAAGACGAGATGGAGGAATCTTTAACAGAATCAGTTACAGATTTCAACTAAACTCTGAGTTCAAGTTGAGTTTCAGTTGCAACAAGCTCACGTGTCTTTACGCTTTAACAGCCAATAGTCACCGAGGAAAGATCGATACGGTAATATATCGTGACGTACTTCTTACTGATGCGTCCGTCAACACAGAAGCTACTGGATCAATACGATACCAAATTCTGTTTTTATACGTTAGTTTATTTGCATATATTTATAACTCAGGGATTAGGAACAGACAGAAACAGTTACGTATCATATCCTAGCCTCTGTATCGCGATATGTTTCGTATCGCGGCCTCTGTATCGCGATATGTCTCGTATCGTGGCCTCTGTATCACGCTATGTTTCGTATCGCGGCCTCTGTGTCACGATATGTCTCGTATCACAGCCTCTGTATCACGATATGTTTCGTATCGCGGCCTCTGTATCCTGATACATGTCGTATCGTGGCCTCTGTGTCGCGATATGTTTCGCATCGTGGCCCCTGTATCGCGATACGTTTCGTATCGTGGCCTCTGTATTGCGATATGTTTCGTATCGTGGCCTCTGTATCGCGATATGTTTCGTATCGCGGCCTCTGTATCCTGATACATGTCGTATCGCGGCCTCTGTATCATGATACATGTCGTATCGCAGCCTCTGTATCGCGATATGTTTCGTATTGTGGCCTCTGTATCCTGATACATGTCGTATCGTGGCCTCTGTATCGCGATATGTTTCGTATTGTGGCCTCTGTATCCTGATAAATGTCATGTTGTGGCCTCAGATTGATGATCATGAGGTAGTAGTTGCAGCACACGGCCTTACAGGCAATGCATATTAAATACTTGTTGCACAATAAGTCCTGTCACTGATCTATGAATGTGTATGGCAACCACATCATACGGGGCTGGTGGGGAGACGTAAGCTTTCAACGTTAACTCGGTTGTACATGGCATCCATTCAACACGTTGTCAAAAACTGTTGCTGTTGTTAGCATCATCTGAAATGATCAGTGTCTTCGTCTGTCGGTCCACATCTGTTTCCAAGTGTGACTCGACAGTCAATCACACTCTGGTCTCAACATTCAGAACCCCTTCACCAACACATTATATAAGCATCAGTCAGGAAGCAGGAGCTTTCCTCAAAGTTGTTTTTCCATGAAAGACAGAAAACAATTTGCCTTGCAGAGCTCCACATGCACCAACCTGAAGGCCCTGCAGGGTTCCTCACGCTGAGCACGGAGATGCTGTATTCAAATATTGGGAAAGTGTTGCCGAGGTACAGCCAGTGTTTTTATATCTGCTCTGCTTTGATATTTGGCAAAAAGGTCTCACGCTGACATTCGCGAGCCTCTCGTGAATATTTGAGTCATTTCTGAGGTCTGAGTAGAAGCCAGAGCAGATGTGGCGGCTCAGTAACGTCACCACAAAATGTTACTGGAGCTCATGCGAGCTGCATCGGTTTGTAAATAATTTACATGATTTTACATGTTGGATTGAGGCCTTTAACGGACGACTCGTAGTTGGAACAAAGTAAACAAATATAAGCCTTAATTATCAAATACAATTGAATATGACTAAAATGCAGACATAGGAACACATGAATACATAAGTTCAATAATTCTCATGTACATGGACTCCTTCTTTCATCACCAGTTTGTTACCGAGGGGGCGTGTCCCCAGTATTCAGGCATTATCTAAATAACTGTATATTACAATAAATGACTAAATAACTAAATTAATGTATTCTTTTTTTTACAAACTCCTAATTTTTCCAGGCATCCATGTTTTATTTCTTATGTCAGTTTTCGTCCCCAAAGACACAAAGGTTGTCGTGGTGGTTGGCCGTCCTTCCTCCACAACCTTCCACAGTGGCGTCTTGTTTCAGGAAGTGTCTTGTCTGTTTCGGTGGCTGTTCTCGAAGTGGATGGGACTGTTTGGGAGTACCTCGTCAGCCTGCCGCGCTGGGTGAAAAGCACATACTTAGTCTCAGGAAAGCCACAAAGCTGCATTTATGATCTGACAGAGGAATGAATTCCCATAAACAACCACTCTACAGACAGCGTGCAGCCACCGCGGCGGACAAGACGTCGGAGCTGCAGCAGCAGAGGCACACATTTAGAGACCTCTTTGAACTTATGCACTCTCACAGAAGACCTATATTTAATCATACGAGCGAAGCTCAGAAGATACAAGTTGCAAATGCATGAAGACTTAATCAAAAGCCGTTCGCAGGGGAGTTGTACCGACCGACACTGATTCTGCTGAACAATCATACTGCTTGTGTCTCACACAGGAGGGTTTCCTAGCTCGTCCTCCGTCAAGGCTGGAGGGATTAGAAGAGACTTAATTCGTCTTCCAAATGTCAAAGATGGACACTATTTCAAACAAAGCAGCATGTGCCAACGCTAACCGTTTATCTGAAACTGAGGAGAGTGATGGGCTTTCCTGCTTCCTCACACTTCATTCCTCCTTAACATATCAAATACATCAGGGACAATGAAGTGTAAGATTGCAGTCAGCGAGATGTATGTGGCGTTAAAGTGACTAAACATCGGTCATTGACCAGATTAGTTGTCATCTTAAAGTTACAGCAGTTGTTCTCTCCGTTCTCCTGCAGGTAAAGGCAGCTCAAGCATCTCCTCTGACATCAGTTCCAGCACAGATCACACACCAACCAAAGCTCCAAAGAATGTGGCTGCCACCGAAGGTAAAGCATCTGGTGCTCATTAACCAAACTCCCCTCCTCTTCTTCTCCTCCTCCTCCTCCCACTCTTCGTCTTCCTTCCTCATCCACTTTCTGTGCTGCCTATTTTTGGAGAGAAACCTGCGAGTTCCTGGGATCAGCCTGGATTGAAAACAAACTCAAAGCTCCCGTTGGGCCTTTCTTCGGGTTTATATTAGGAACAAATAAATAGAATGACTGCGTCACGGTTGGACGTCTCCACCAACCAGTGAAGTTACAGTTTACCTCCACGTCTGTATTATTGCAGGAGATAACTTCAAATGAGGAACTCAGAATACAAAGATGTTTGGGCCAGTGTGCATCACCTGACTGACGCCGTAGTTACAATCACATAGGTGGAACCCTCTCACAAGCACGTCCATATAAGGAGGTAACGTTAGTCTCCGAGTGATGACGTAGAAAGTTATTAAAGTCCTTAAACTAGAAATTGCAAACTTGAAATCAACCTCACAACCCACTTGTGATACAACTGCTCCTGTTGCAGGGTGGCGGTGGACAATTTAAAGACTCTCAATTAACCTAACTGCGTTCTTTCAGTGTGTGGGAGGAAATCAGAGTACCTGGAAAAAAAACCCAAGCAAGCACGAGAAGAACATCAACAACTTCTGGCGAGAAGTTTCCTATTCATGTATTATCTCTCCGTGCCTGGTGGGTTTCCTCGAGGTACTCCGGTTTCCTCCTGTAATAAAGCAATGCATCTCCACATAGATAGAACCCTCTCAAAAGCACTTACATCCATGTAAGAAAGCTAAGGTTAGTCTCCGGGTGATGGCGTCGAAAGGTATTAAAGTCATTAAACTAGAAATTGCAACCTCTGTCTTTTGGAACGATGGACTACAGGATACCTGCAGTGTTTGCACACTTTGAAACGGTCCCTTTGCTGCACTGCCCTCGCAGTTGACTTCCACCATTTTTCATTCCTCTAACATCAAATTATCAACAGACAGAATCGTTCCATATTCAAAATTAAATTTTTTTTCTCTCTTCACTCACCCGTAATTGCTGTCGTTTTATCGCCCGGGCCGAATATAGTGATCTTGTGGTTTGCAGCTGCACACAAGAAAACAAAGAGCAGCTCCAGCCTGTGTTTGTAGCTGTCACTCAGCTGAAGACGCCAATTCTCAGGGCAAAAAAAGAAACAGAGATGGTGAGAAGAAAGTCCGTTGGTTTCATGCGAGATGTGTGTCAATTAGATTCTTTTCGTGGGGTTTGTTCGCTGATTAACCTAATATAGGCCGAGCTGCACTTCCTGTCTGTGAGCTCATTACTCATCGGCGGCTCCGCTGGAAACGCTGACTCACTTGGACCCGTCCGTCGAGGAGCAGCTGGAAGTGTCCCTGGAGCATTTTGGGTAATTTGATAATAGTTGTGAACTTTTACTCGGAGAACAAACCTGTGCAGATAGAAGTACAGAGTACAGAGCAGTGGATTACCTCCTGGGTTTGTTCTCCATCGCTAAGTGGCAGTAATTACATGATGCGGCACCACCTCAGCCACAGTCGAACCCCTTCCTCCTTCAGGAAGACATACATACCCCCTCTTAGTATCACATTCTCAGGCAGATCACACAGTCCACCTCTAAACTAATCAGGAAGCAGCGCCCGCTGTTCCCACCGCACGCTGGGAGTACTCACGTTGTACAGTGTCGCCCTGTTGCAGTAATGTCATTAACGTAGTTTGTTATCTCGTTAGTGGTTGCTTTCATTGCACTTCAGGAGCCGAGACCGCACTTTATCAAACCTCACAACCCACTTGAGGTGCAACTGCTCCTGCTGCAGGGTCGCGGTGGACAATTTAAAGACTCTCAATTAACCTAACTGCGTTCTTTTGGTGTGTGTGAGGAAATCGGAGTACCAGGAAGAAACCCAAGCAGGCGCGATGGATCACATTAGATCCTCCAGATTCAAACTTGTCACGCGAAGATTCCTATCCACGTATTACCTCCCTGTGCTTGGTGGGTTTCCTCCAGGTACTCCGGTTTCCTCCCGTAATAAAGCAATGCATCTCCAGCAGATTGCCGTTCCATGTTGTCCTACTTAAAATACTTTTATTATAAAGTTCGTAGCCCAGATCTTTGCTTCCATCTTTGTAATTAACACATGCACTTGTAGTGTTTTCCTCCTCTCAAACGATCCACAGTCGTCCTTTAAATCTTTAAATCCAAACCAGAGACACCGGCAATGAATGTCAGATGGAAAGTAGATTGCTTGTCTTATTTCACTGGTTACAACTTGTATTCCCACTAAATCCACATTACTCCTTCTCCTCCCCCAAAACAGTCATCTGGCAAATTATTTTTTGCAATGTGTCTCTGTTTTCATTTATCATTCAGACGGCTTGCGGTGGCCCGACCCAGCTGAGTTTGTTATTAGCTGCAGACAGTAAATCCTTCCCGGGATGGGGAATGAAACTCAGTATCTCCCAGCAGGGGTGACCCAGTCTGGACCCTCCAACCAGAACATGGTACCCTCAGAATGGGTCTCAGACATGGCAGCACCCTGCTGGTGTTGACTGGTCGTAGCTGCCATGCTTGGAGGTCAGCTGGTGTTTACAGTGGCAGCAGGAAGGTAGCCGGGACTCCGGGAACGGTGGGAACATGTCGACTTCCCGTCTGTCTGCCAAAGCAACAGCGATAACAGATAAAAGATTACTTCCAGCGCTGGAAGCATGTCATGATTTATTTGTAATTCTAAGAGTGTTAATGAAAAGCAGAACAACATTTTAGATGTTCAAACTCTTTGTTTCTGCTTATTGAATATCATTCGTACGGCTTCACTGTACGAGGAGTTGATGCCAGGAACACTCTGAAACCATCGACTGTATAAAGGAAGTGGATGTGGTTCAGGCTGTGGTTGGTGAACTGATGTAAAGTCCGTTTATCAAAGACCTCCTTGTCAGTGGGGACCAGTCAGTGCAGCCGGCCCCTGACATCGAATCAGCCGGAAGGGTTAAACTGCCGTTAGATGTTACCATGGTGATGATAACTGAGGATTCGGATCAGAGAGACGCCTCACAAACTCTGGCTTCTTCATATCGTGAGAGCAGAGAGACTCTTCTGATCGTGGTGATTTACATTTTGTGTTTTGTGGTTCCAACAGCGAGTTAAGTTTGGGTTCCCTCCTGATCCTGGTCGCACTTAACTTTGGGTTTCTTGGGGTTTTTTTACTCCTCACAGGAGCAGCCTGGCAGAACGTCGCATGTGCAGACGGAAATCTGTGGCGTTGAGTTAAACTAGAATGATAATACTCTTCTACCAAGGGCAACAAACAACAACTACGGGAAGCACACGCGAGGGATTAACTAAACCAAAGGAAGTTTATTAACAAAGACGAATTAAAGTTAACAAAGTTAATCAAATGTAATGTTTCACCAAAGAAACTGACAGAAACATTCTGCCACTGTCAACTCAAGATAATATCATCAACCAGTACGACAAATCAGAACTCCAACACAACACAGCGTGGTGCCGGGGGAGGAGAGGCCCCCTACTGCCAGGAAGGGGCGGGGCTTAAGTACTCGGAGACAGAGGGCAGCTGCCTCCAATTCCTTAATGACTCCAGCTCCGACCAATCAGGAACACTGAAACACAGACACACACACACACACATACACACACAGCAACAACACACACACACACACACACACACACACACACACACACACACACACACACACACACACACACACACACACACACACAGACAGAAAAAAAAAAAAA